>JBBPLO010000504.1:0-18706 GCA_038089835.1 Retiboletus flavoniger
CCCGCCCCCCCCCGTCCCCGCCCCGGCCCCCTCCGCCCCCCACCCGCACCACCCCACCCCCCCCCCGCGCCACCCCAGCCCACCCCTGCGTCAGCCCAGCCCACCCCCGCGTCAGCCCAGCCCACCCCTGCGTCAGCCCAGCCCACCCCCTCATCAGCCCAGCCTAACCCCATCCCGAGCCTCTAGCCCAATCAACTGGTCCAGGTCATCCTCGCCCACCATGCCCTCTGAACTTAAAGCCGCCCTCCCAGCAGACTTCACTGGCCTCCCTTCCGATGCCTCTTGATGGATGAAAGCCATGAAGGCCTATTTTCAGATCAACCAAGCTCTATACCCTGGAGATCCTGAGCAGATCATGACCGCCCTAAACAAGATGCCCACAGGACAAGGAGCCTGCTTCGCAGAAGCCTCATATGACAAGATGGCTGACCTAACTATCACCACTGGCAAAACCTTCAATGACTTCATCAAAGATTTTGAAACCACGTTCTTTCCCTTCAATATTCAAGCTTCCACCCACATCAAACTCGCCAAACTCTGTCAGAAAATCTCCCGTACTGGCTGTTACGATCCATGGTGGATCGCCCTTTCGTTTTTCCTCTTTTTCCTTAGCTAAGTCCTCATTCATCTCCTGTCTTATCTTGGACTTAGGAACTCTGTTTACATCCCAAGTTCCACTTCCCCGGTTCCTTCCATTCCGTCTTATCTTGGAACCATTGTATTATTAGAACTGACTCATCGTGACTCACCCTTATCCATGGATGACTCACTCCTTATCTCAGGCTTACTAGAAGCCCCTTACCTAACCGTCTTGGCGTATGTACTTATATCGCTCCGCTCTTCTTGTATTTCCCCTAGCTTAGTCTACTCAATTCTATGAGCTCTAAGCCACTCCTCGCCCCTCTCGTCGCTGTCTGTTATCAGCCCACTAAGGCTAAGGGACTTCCCTGAGGCCTTCACTTTGTACCTTCATCCCAGACTTAAGGGAACCCCTTGAAGTCCATCTGCAAGTCGTTTGACATTGCTTCCGTTCAAGGAGCCCCCTTGAATGCATGTCTCCGAAGTCTTCTGTTGGAACACCCTGAGTATCCTCCCTCGTCTTCGTATCCATGAAGAGCTCACTTTGAGTCCCCGCCAGTACTCCCTAGTCCAGCATAACAGGCAATGGATTCCAACAGTTCATCACCAATTTCCAGAATCTTGCAGGAAAATCTGGAATCATGGATGAAACCACCCTCATCAATCACTTTGCTCTCGGACTCGGCCACCAAATTACCACCATGATCTTGTCCATGGGGACAGTCCCCACCACTATCGTAGATTGGGTAACCAAAGCAAAAGCCTTCCATGCCCAAAAAATGAGGATTCAAGCACTCTGAACCAGCACCAACCCCACCCCCTTCTCTTTCAACCAGTGAACCCCATGAGATCCCAACACTATGGATGTTGACACAACCACCACCCTAACTAAGCTCACACCCACCGAACGAGCTAAATGCATCAAGGAAGGAAGGTGTTTCCACTGTCGGACAGTAGGTCATGATGCCCGAAACTGTCGAAAGACCACCAACTCCACCACCATCACCCCTTGAACTTTCCAAGTCCGCACCACCACCACCACTGCTCCCGCCATCACCACTCACCCTCCCATCCTGCCTCCCAAGCCAAACTCCCTGTTGGAACTCTATGTCAACTCCCTTCGCACCAGAGGGAAGGATGAGAAAGAAATCCTCTCAGTCCTCAAAATGTGTTATGAAGAAGACCCCAAGGAAAACCTGGGAGAAGCAGTCAACAGAGTAACAGTCACTAAAATCCAAGAAGTAAAGGATTTTTGAAAAGAGAAGTAGCTTTGACATTTGCTTCTCCTCCCAATGTACTAGTAGCTTTGCCAAACAATAGAACTCTACATCTCAAAGTCACTGTGCAACAAACCATCAACACCACTGCCCTAATTGATTCTGGAGCAACCAGAAACTTCATTGACCCTCGACTCCTCCCCAGGGGACGATTCCTACTCCAACGACTCCACTCTCCCATCCTCGCATTTAATGTGGACGGATCAGAAAACCGCTCTGGTTGAATCAACTGGGTCACAAAAACACTCCTTACCTGTAGATCCTTATCCTTCCTTGTGAAACTCTTCATCCTCTGACAGAAACAACCTCAAATCATCCTTGGCACCCCCTGGTTAACCACATGGAATCCCATCATCAATTGGCAAACTTGAACACTCACCTTCCCTTCCGGATCACCTGAGAGGGTCGAGAGGTCTCTTCGTGAGGATCCTCCCCTGAATGGCTTTCTTGAAGAGTTGGTAAATAAAACCACCATCTCCACCAAACTTGCTATTGTCTCCGAAAGGAACGACATCCCCATCCCAAAATTCTGTTCTGATTTTGCTGACATCTTCGCCGAATCCACCCACAACCAACTTCCCCCCCACCACCTATTCAATCACACCATAGATCTCAAAGATACCTTCCACCCAAAAATCGCCAAGATCTACTCCTTGAACCCTGCTGAAAAGGTCGCCCTTTAGTCTTTCATTGATGAACATCTCAAAACTGGTTGTATTGTCCTGTCAAAATCCCCTCAGGCCTCCCCATTCTTCTTTGTCCCCAAGAAGGACAGATCTCTTTGCCCATGTCAGGACTACCGATACCTCAATAGTCATATGGTCCGCAGTGCCTACCCCCTACCTCTCATATCCAACCTAGTCAATGAAATGAAGAATGTCAATTACTTCACCAAACTGGATATTCGTTGGGGTTACAACAACATCCGCCTCCGCGAAACCGACCAATGGAAAGCTGCCTTCATCACCCCTTTAGGACTATTCGAATCCACCTGCATGTTTTTTGGTTTCTCCAATGCACCTTCTATCTTCCAAGCCTTTATGAATCATATCTTTGCAGACATGATCGCTGAACGCTGGCTTAAAATCTATATGGACGATCTAGGTCTCCACACAAAAGGCACCCTCACCCTCCATCATGAACGAACTCGTCAAGTCCTTCAATGACTACGAGAAAACAACTTATCCCTGAAAATCACAAAATGCTCCTTCAACACACCAACCATGGAATACCTTGGACTCATAATTGGTCATGGGGAGCTCCACATGGATCCCCTCAAACTCATCGCTATTTGTGACTGGAAACCCCCCACTTCCATCAAAGGTGTCCGATCCTTCATCAGTTTCGCTAACTTCTATCGCAAATTCATCCCTAACTTCTCTAATATTGTTGCTCCACTCACCCTGTTAACTCGAAAGGACCAACCCTAGCTCTGGTCACCCCTCCAACAATGTGCTTTCTCTACCCTCATCTCCTCCTTCTGTCAGGCTCCAGTTCTCTCCCTTCCCAACCTCACCAAACCCTTCTCTGTCATGACTGACACTTTCCTCCTCACCGCTGGCGCAGTCCTCATGCAACATAATATCAATGGTGACCTCTGACCCATCACCTATTTCTCCAAAACTTTCGCCCTAGTGGAACGCAACTATGATATCTATGACCGAGAACTTCTTGCAGTCATTCTCGCCCTAACAGAATGGCGCCGGTATCTCCAAGGCTCTTCCCTCCCTGTTACAATCATCACTGATCATAAGAATCTTTCTTACATCTGCAACCCTCGAAAACTATCCCACTGACAAGCATGTTGGACACTTTTTCTCCAGGACTTTGACATCCTTTGGAAAGTCACTCCTGGTTCCAAGATGGCCCCCACCGATGCCCTTTCCCATCATGATTCCATTGACACCACCTCCGATAACCTCGATTCCTCCATCCTCCCTGACCCAGTTATCATCAACACCTTAGACCTTTCCTTAGCCAACCACATCAAATCTTCCTCCACCAATGACCCCCTCATCCTCGACACTCTTGCTGCACTTTCTGCTGGCTCACCCCTATTTCCTCACTCCTCCCTATCTGACTGGTCGTTCGACAATGGCCATCTCTTCTATCAAAATCACATGTATGTACCACCCGCCGCACAATCCTCGCTCCTTCATTCCCTCCACTTGTCACCCCTCTCTGACCACATGGGCACCTTCCGCACCCAGGCCCTCCTCGAGTGTGACTTCTGGTGGCCAGGACTTTCCACCTTTGTGTGCCACTTCGTCCGCGGCTGCCCTACATGCCAACAGGCCAAACCCAATATCCACCCCATGCAACCACCTTTATCTCCAATCGCTTCCTCCTCCCCCCTCCTCTTCCGACAGCTTTCTGTAGACCTTATCACTGATCTCCCTCCCTCCAATGGCCATGACTCAATCATGATCATGGTCAACCATGGCTTTAGTAAGGGGGTGATTCTCATCCCTTGTTCCAAAACCATTGATGCCGCCAGAGTAGCCCTTCTATTCTATGAAAATGTCTTCAAAAGATTTGGTCTCTATGACTCCATCATCTCCGACAGAGGACCCCAATTCGCCTCCGCCTTCACTCTCAAACTAACCTGACTACTCAAATATGATGTCCACCTATCCTCTGCTTACCACCCCCAAACTGACGGCCAAACTGAGTGAACCAATCAAGAACTAGAGATATTCTTAAGAATCTTCTGTGCCAATAATTTCAATTCCTGGTCCTCCCTACTCCCAGCAGCTGAATTCCATCACAACTCCACCCCACATTCCTCCACTAAGAAATCTCCATTCTCCCTACTCTACAGTTATGAACCTCGGTCCTTTCCTCCTCTTGGAAAAACCTTTATCCCCGCCCTTGAAGAACAACTTTCCACTCTGGACTCCTCCCAAAAAGAAGCCCTTGCTGCTCACGAAATCGCCCGGAAATTAATGATATCCCACTCCTGGAAAAGGTTCAACCCATGGAAAGTCGGAGATAAGGTCTGGCTCGAAACTACTAATCTTCGACTACAATACCCTTCCAGGAAACTATCTCCCAAACAGCTGGGACCATTTGAAATTGTCTGGGTCTTATCACCCTTATCTTACCAACTCCGCCTCCCCCATTCCTGGAGAATCCACAACGTCTTCCATGCCTCACTCTTATCGCCCTATCACACTACTGCCGCTTTCAGCCCTAGCTTCCCTACTCCACCACCTGATCTCATCAATCAAGAAGAAGAATACAAAGTCGCAGCTATCTTAGCACACAAAGGCCCCACCAATAACCATAAATACCTCATGGCATGGAAAGGATACCCATCTTCCGAAAACACTTGGGAACCTGAGAGCAATCTCTGCCATTCCTCCCGCCTCTTATCCGCTTATAAGCAGCTCCATCACCTTTGAACTTGGCACTGGTAATCGACAGTGTAAAACACAAAAGTACTCTGGGAGTACTTTCAAAGGGGGTGGGGTGCGATGGGTTCGTCCCCAAAGAGGGTTCGAGGCAGAGGTGAAGTGCCAGAAGTGATAGGATGGAAGGAAATGAAGTCCGGAGGAAGTCCGGAGTGAGCGCGGGAAAGTCCGGGAGTCCGAGAGTCCGGAGTTGCATCGTCGGGGCGGTAGGTGTTCGGGGCATCGTAGAGCGATAGGAGTAGACGGCGATGAAGTTATTTGTGCGTGTGCGGGTGATTCGAGTGCATAGGGATGTGCGTGCGATGATACGAGGTGAAAAGATGATCTCGAAAGATGTATTTCAAAGAAATACTACAAAGCTTTATAGTCCGGGCATTTCCCAGGACTGTCAGGGACAAATAGGTGATGAACTGTAACTATAAAACGAAGCAGAATGGTGATGAAACAGTTACGACGTAGTATGAAAGTATCTGAAGTAAATATGGAACAACCGGGGAGATGTAGACCGGGAGACCGTCCGGAGTTCATCCGGAGTTCTGGACCGGTGCGGGAAAGTGGTCCGGACTAGGTCGGATGGTCCGGAGATGGTTCTACCGTCAAAGTGAAGTGACTGGAAGTCATTGAAAACTCGTAGAAATGGCATATACCACCATAGAGAGCTTCAGCTCTCTACAATGGTCTCTCTGTGAGTATCTCTTACCAACACCAAGTCAAACCACCCCTCCCTCATTCTTTATGTCCTTCCTGACCTCTACCATCGCCACCTCCCCTCTTACTGGACGCATTTCCCCTCTTTGCACTCGCAATGTTTACCCCGCCTATCTCCCTGAGTACGCCATTCTTGAACTCTATGCAGATGTTCTGGATACTCCCGCCTTGGTCCTCATCATTGAACAAGACCCTTTGTTCAATGATGACTACCCCACACAAGACCTTATCAAGGTGTTCCACAGAACATCTTGTCTCGCTTAGATGATCTGGACTAGCCCTTCTCCTGATCAAGCCACATACTTCTCTCATAACATCCTTCTAGCTCTATTCCATCATGGCTTCCACACCTACATCGAATCCATTCCCCCCCTTGATATTTATCCAGTCTTCTGCAGAATCTATTTGTCCCTTCCACAGGACCAGCGCAACCACTATGCCCAGTCTGTAGATAACTTTTTACTTAATCGTCCTCATCCCATCATCCTCCTGGTACCCCCTTCTCGTTCAATCTCACTCTCATCTTGTCTTTCTTCCCCTGCCCCCACTGATACCCCTACTGCTGTAGATTCCGACAAGTCCGAATCTGAGTCCACCTCTGACAAACTCATTGCTAATGCACCCCTCATGCCCACTGTCTTTTCCACCCCCTCTGGCAATGTCCTTTCCTCCCCAACTCGTGTCCTCCCTCGCCATCACCTACTCTGTCTCCCATTAGCATCTGACACCACTTGATGCTTTCACTGCTCTGGCCAGGGTCACTACCAACAGGACTGCCCCACCTATCGATGCCCAAACTGTCACGCCTTCAAACCAGGCCATCTTGCCTGTGAATGTCTTACTACTCAATGTGACTACTGCCATCATTGGGGACATAGTGACTGATTCTGCCCCACTCGGGTGTGTGGAACTTGCTCTCAGCATGGGCACATTGTCAACGACTGTACATTTGAGCATGCTACCCTGTCTCAGCAACTGGCGATCTATGGTCCCTCCCCCTCATCCTCCACCTGACCCTTGGGGTCGACAGGGATTGGTTATTGAGTCTGGACCTCGATTGTATGAGAGGGGTAATGTTACCATTTTTCTTCCTTTTCATTGTATCCTGCTAGTTACTTCCTTTTCCCCTTGGACCAATTGGAGATGCCAACCTACCAGACACCTCTCCCACGCATATCTCATAATAGTTAGTTCCTCAGCTGTTTCCATCACTTGTCTCCATGTAGCTAATCTTGGCTACACTATGAGTATCTCTACGGACTAACTCCTCCACGCTGATTCTCTTACATCAGCTAGTGTTTCTCGACCTTCCATCTGTTTCTCTTGGTTAGTCACAATTCTTCTCCTTTGTTCTCTTACATTCCTTGGTCTGTGCACTGGTCCAGTTCCTATAAAAACCCTTAGCTATGATCCTTATATCTCATACTTGATCTGTGCAATATAAGTGTATATCTTGCATCATCCTTAGACATCCTTAGTCTCTAAATCCCAAGTCTATCCAATCTTCCGTTTGAGAAGTCAGTCTCTTTGTGAGTATCACCTCAAACCGAACGATCCTCTTGAGACCTCCATTGGTACACTTCATGTAACACCGAGGAGCTTCCTTTGCGGAAGCCTGGTATGACAAAATGGCTGACCTCACCATCACCACTGGCAAAACCTTCACAGAATTCATCAAAGATTTCGAAACCACTTTCTTCCCCTTTGACATCCAGGCTTCAGCCTGGATTGACCTTGCCAAACTTCATCAGAAAATCACTTGCTCAGGCGATGGATTCCAACAATTTATCACAGATTTTCAAAACCTCATTGGAAAGTTGGGAATCACTGATGAAACCACTCTCATTGATCACTTTGCTCTTGGACTTGACCATCAGCTCACCACCATGATCCTGTCTATGGGAACAATCCCCACCACCATTATAGATTGGGTAACCAAGGCAAAGGCCTTCCACGCCCAAAAAATGAGAATCCAAGCACTTTGTACTGGCACCAACCCCACCCCCTTTTCCTACAACAATTGCACCCCACAAGACCCTAACGCCATGGACATCAATGCAACCACCACCTTGGTCAAGCTCACACCCACTGAGTGAGCCAAGTGCATCAAGGAAGGAAGGTGCTTCTGCTGCCAAATTGTAGGTCACAACACTCATAACTGTCAAAAGTCCAACAACCCTACCCCCACCACCCCTCATACCCTCCAGGTTCACGCCACCACCACTGCCCCCTCCATTACTGCCCCTCATCCTCTCCCAACCATCCCTAAACCAAGCTCCCCTTTGGAGCTCTATGTTCACTCCCTCTGCACTGGGGGAAAGGATGAGAAAGAAATTCTCTCAGTTCTCAAAATGTGTTATGAAGAGGATCCTAAGGAAAACCCTGGAGAAGCAGTCAATGGGGTAATGGTCACCAAAATCCAAGAAGTAAAGGATTTTTGAATAGAGAAGTAGTTTTGACATCTACTTCTCCCCCCAATGTACTTGTAGCTTTACCCAACAATAGAACCCTGCGCCTTAAAGTCACTGTACAACAAACCGTTGACACTACCGCCCTGATAGATTCAGGAGCCACTGGAAATTTTATCGACCCAAGACTTCTCCCAAATGGTCAATTCTCTCTCAAATGTCTTCACTCGCCGATCCTTGCATTCAATGTAGACAGTTCAGAGAATCGCTCCAGACGAATCAACTGGACCACAAACATGCTCCTCACTTGTGGCTCACTCTCTTTTCCCACAAAACTCTTTGTACTTTGTCAGAAACAACCTCAAATCATCCTTGGTATCCTGTGGTTAATGGCATGGAACCCCCTTATCAATTGGCAGACTCACACTCACACTTTTCCTTCTTGTCAGCCTAAGAGGGTTGAGAGGTCTCTTCATGAGGATCCTCCCCTGAATGACTTTCTTGAAGAATCAGTGAATAAAACCACTATCTCCACGGAACTCGCTATCTCTGCAGAGAAAAAGGAAGTCTCCATCTCTGCCTTCTGTGCTGATTTTGCCAACGTTTTCACCAAATCCTCTCACAACCAGCTTCCCCCTCACTGCCCCTTTGACCATACCATCGATCTCAAGGACACTTTCACTCCAAAAATCACCAAAATCTACTCCCTGATGTTATGATCCACGGTGGATCGCCCCTTTTTACCTTTTCTTTTTCTTTACATCGCTAAGTCCTCATATGTCTCTCATCTTATCTCGGACTTAGGAACTCTGTTTACACCTCAAGTTCCACCTCTCTGGTTTCTTCCATTCTGCCTTATCTCAGAACCAATGTATTATTAGAACTGACTCGTCATGACTCATCCTTATCTCTGGATGACTCACTCCTTATCTTGAACTTACTAGAAGTCCATTATCTAAGCATCTTGGCATATGTACTTATATTGCTCTACCTGCCTTGTACTTTCCTTAGCTTAGTCTACTCAATTCTACGAGCTCTAAGCCAACTCCTCACTCCTCTCGTCACTGTCTGTTATCAGCACACTAAGGCTATGGGACTTCCCTAGGCCTTCACCTTGAACCCTCATCCTGGACTTAAGGAAACCCTTGAAGTCCAACCGCAGGCCGTTTGGCATTGCTTCCATTCAAGAAGTCCCCTTGAATGCATGTCTCTGAAGTCTTCTGTCAGAACACCCCGCGTATCCTCCCTCATCTTCATATCCACATCAAGCTTACTTTGAGTCCCCACTGGTATTCCATAGCCCAGTGTAACAAAAGACTAAGCTCCCCTCTACAGACAACTTTCAGGTCACTCCACTTACCCACTCCCGCCTTCAGTCTGCATGGGGTGATTCCCTGGACAACCATGCATCCCCTTCCCACGATCAGCCTGCATGGGGTGATTCCCTGGGCACTGTGTCACCATTAGCTCCCACTGGTTCCTCCCTCAAGGTACACCCGAACAAGGCCAGTCCTCCCCTGAACCCTTGTCCCCCTTGTCCCTCGAACACTTGGACCAAGAGCTCAACCCCACCTCTCTCCAAGAGGAAGAAGACACCATCCACCTCGCCCAAGAACTTGCTCAACACCTTAGTATTCTGTGAGTTCCTTCCCCTATGACTCCCACTCCCATTGCCACGCAACCGAGTGTGTCTCTCCCTACCAGACCTACTAAGCTGCCTGCCCTCACAGGCTTTCCTCTCACTCACACACGCCCCACTATCACACCCTTACCCTCGCCCCCAACAGCTATGTCTGCAAAGGAACTCCATCTTGGAGCCCCTGAACCCTTCGATGGGTCCTATGATAAATCTGAACAGTGGTTCAATGCTGTTCAGTTCTACCTCCTCGTCAATGCCAATGTCTATGACACTGATGCGAAGAAAATCGCGTTTGCTCTTTCACATATGACTAAGGGCTCTGCCGCCATCTGGGCCACAACCTTTAGACAAAAATGTATCTCTGCCAGAACCATCAATCTCAGCACTGTCGCTGCCTTCACCACGGAATTCCAGACCGCCTTCAAACACCAAGACTCTATCGGGAATGCCATCACCTGGCTCTCCACCACGCAAATGCAGAAGAAGAAGGATGGGTTCTCCCCGACCCTCCTTAACTACATTGCCACCTTCCACAGCAAAGTCACCATGGCTCAGATCACAGATGACAATGTCCTTATCGCCTACTTCGCCACAGATCTTCCTTCCTCCATCATGTACAAGATATACGTGATGGAAACCCCTCCAACCACCATTGCTGACTGGTACTCAAAAGCCACTCACTTCGATAACATGTGGAACCGCACTCATGAAGTCACCTTCAGATCTGGAGCGACCTGAGCCAAAGACCTCACCTTTACCCCAAAGACCCAAGTCGACCCCAACACGATAGATGTGGACATTGTCCGCACCATCACCAAGATGACCCCTGCAGAAAAGCAATGTTGTATCAAGAACAACCTCTGCTTCTGATGCCGCCAAAGCAGCCACTCCTCTAGGAACTGCCCCACTTTCTCCCCACAGGTATCAAAGACCCCTCACCCACCTACCAAGAAGGTGGCAGAGGTGGCCAATGACAAAGAACTCCCTCACCTTCAAGAGGTCAAGGACGACGACGATGGAGACAAGGAATCCATAAAAGCTGTATTCCTTCAGGATTTTTAGAAAGGAAGCCTACCTTGACATTAGCCCCTTCCTATATCACTTCTGTACTTGTAAAAGCTGTGACTAAATCAATGATCATTCTGGTCCAAGTCATACGCCCCTTGTACACTATGAAAACCGTCGACACCAAGGCGCTTGTTGATGGTGGTGCCAGTATCTCTTGTATTGACTATGATTTCATTGCCAAGCACAAACTCCCCACGATGAAACTCCCCACCCCCATCCTTGCCAAAAACGCAGACAGGACCACCAACCACTGAGGGAAAATCACCCACTCTTGCTCTCTATTTCTCAACATCGAAGGACTAGCACAAAAGGTCCTCTTCTATGTCATGCACCTCGGCCAAGACAACCTTATCCTCAGACTCCCCTGGCTCTGTGCCACCAACCCGAACATCGACTGGACAACTCATACCATGACCCTAGATAAGTCCGTTGACCAATCCAAACTCCTCCATCACAAACACAAGAAAGACCTTGAACGACACAACAAGGTCTACACCTTCCCTATCCATGAGCCTGACTCCATCCCAGTCTGCGCAATCTCTCACGATCACCTCCACAACTACCTTGACCAAGAAGTCAAAGAGAGGTACCTCAATATAGCCATCAAGAACAGATCTGTCTTCTGCATCATCTGCTGTGGATCTAGGTTCCTTCGCACCTCCCAGATTGCCAAAATCACCAAAGCCACTGAACTTGCCAAGGAAGAAGCCCTTGCTGCCCCAAAAACGTCTCTACCCCTGGAATATGCCGAATTCCAATTGGTCTTCTCATAGGAAGCAGCCGACCATCTACCGCTGTCTAGGCCCTATGACCACAAAATTACCCTGAAACCCGACTTCTCCCCCAGTATTGGGAAGATATACCCACTCTCTCCTGACGAGAAAACTGCCACCAACAAATTCATCAATGAGAACCTCGCTGCTGGAAAGATCTCCCCCTCTAATTCCTCCCAGGCATCTCTGTTCTTCTTCGTCCACAAAAAGGACAGAGGTCTATGCCCCTGCCAGGACTACCACAAGCTCAACAAGGCAACTGTCCGTGACGCTTACCCACTCCCCCTCATCTCCGAACTCATCGATAAGCTAAAAGACACCCGCAAGTTCACCAAATTTGATGTCCAATGGGGATATAACAATATCCAGATCTCCCCCGAGGATTGATGGAAAGCTGCCTTCATTACCCACTGCAGCCTATTCCAACCGAATGTCATGTACTTCAGACTTACCAACTCCCCCACCACATTCCAGAGGTTCATGAACAACTCCTTCGGAGACTTAATTGCCGAAGGATGGCTCATCATCTACATGGATGACCTCCTTATTTTCTCCCCCGATGAGTCCACTCATACTGACAGGACTTGCCGTGTCCTCCAACACATGACCAAACTTGACCTCCACCTCAAACTGGAGAAATGCAAGTTCGCCACCGATGAGGTAGAATACCTCAGACTCATCATCAAACTGGGCCACATCGCCATGGGCCCTGTCAAGCTGGAAGGTATCTGCAAATGGCCCATCCCAACCACTGTGAAACAAGTTTGTTCCTTCCTGGGGTTCGCTAACTTCTACAGACACTTCATTGAGGGCTACTCCACCACCGCCCAACCTCTTATCAACCTGACCAAGAAAAACCAACCGTGGCAGTGGTCCTCTGACTGCCAAAACGCCTTCGATGCGCTGAAAGACACCTTCCTCTCCCAACCTGTACTCCAGCTTCCAAACATGGGCACCCAGTTTGCTATAGCCACTGACGCCTTCAAGTTTGCCTCAGGTGCCATCCTCCAACAACCCAATCCCAATGGAGAGTGGAAACCCTGCTCCTACATCTCCCAATTGTTCAACCCCACTGAATGCAACTACAACATCCATGATCACGAACTCCTTGCTGTCATGAGAGCCCTCTCCGCTTGGCAACACTACCTCTATAGTGCCCCATTCCCCGTCAAGGTCTTCACTGACCACAAGAACCTCACCTACTTCTGCAAACCCCAATACCTCAACTGGCGTCAGGCACACTGGCTCCTTGACCTTGCTGACTATGACCTCAAATTCTCCTACACCCCCACCGCTAAACTCACCACCCCTGACACCCTCTCCCATCATCCCGACCATGACTCCAAAGAGATGGATAACTCCGCTGTCACCCTGCTCCCCGAAACCGCATTCATGGCATCCGTTGACACCCTCCTCGCCAAGCAAATCTCCGACAAATGCACTGTTGACTCCACTGCCCTCCAGGCCATCCAATCCCTCTCCGTGCCACTCCCCATGTCCTTCCGCGCTTGCTTTTCCCCTTGGCAATCAGTCAACGGTGCCCTCACTTTCCATGGCCGCCTCTACGTCCCCCCTAACTCCTGCCAGGCGGTCCTGGCTAAACACCATGATCATCCCACCACCAGCCACCCTGGCTACCTCAAAACCCGTCAACTCATCGCCTCTGAATGCTGGTGGCCTGGCCTTGCTGCCCATGTCTGTAATTATGTCGCCAGCTGTGCCATCTGTCAACAAAATAAGACAAATGCCCATCCAACCTTCCCTCCTCTAGTTCCCATTCGCTCCTCATGCACACACCCCTTTCAACAGATCTCCTGTGACCTGATCACTGATCTTCCCATCTCTGACAGCTTTGATAGTCTCCTGGTTGTGGTCAACCATGGCCTTATGAAGGGGGTAATTCTTTGCCCCACCAAGAAAACCGTCACTGCTGACAGGATCGCCACCCTCTTCGCCCATAAGGTTTACTCCAGATATGGACTTCCCGACAAGATTATCTCTGACTGAGGCCCCCAATTCGCCTCCGCATTCTCCAAAGAACTCGGGAGAATCCTTAACTACAAGCTCGCCCTCTCTACTGCCTTCCACCTGCAAACTGACGAAGAAACCGAAAGAGTCAACCAAGAGGTAGAAACCTATCTCTGCATCTTCTGCAGGGATGATCCCACCTCGTGGGCCAGTAAGATCTCCCTAGCCAAATTTACTCACAATCACTGCCCCTACTCAGTCACTAGCAATCCCCCTTCTTCCTTCTCATGGGTTATGAACCTAACCCTCTACCCACTCTAGTTCCATCTACCAATGTCCCCACCATCAAAACCTGGCTCAAAGAACTTGCCTCCACCCGAAACAAAGCCCCTGCCTCCCACAAACTGGCTTGCCAAGTAATGGCCAACCAGAACAAGCGACCCTTCACTTCTTTTAGTAAAGGAGATAAGGTATGGCTTGAGGCTCGAAACCTCCACTGGGAACTAGCCAATCCCAAGTTCTCCCTCAAAAGAGAAGGTCCCTTCGCCATCACTGACATCTTATCCCCCGTTTCCTATCATCTAGCCCTCCCAAAAACGTGGAAACTCCATCCCACATTCCATGCTTCTCTTTTATTGCCCTATCGTGAAAACGCCGTTTATGGCCCCCATTTTAAAAAGAACCTGCCAGAGCTCATCGGCAGACAAGCGGAGTATGAAATCAAGAAGATCATATGTCACCGTGGGGCTTCGGATAAGCACCACTATTTGGTCAGGTGGAAAGGATACTCCGCCAATGATGACTCTTGGCTCCTTGAAAAGGATCTCAAATGCACATGGACCATCCTCCTTGCCTATAAGAAGGCACACCCACACGCTTTTCCCTCTTAGTTCCTCCTTTTCTCTCCCTTGTAGTGTACCCAAGAAAACCACCAAAGAAAACCATCAAATACCTACCATGTCTTCCATTACTACCGTATCATCCCTTCACTCTTCTCCCCCTCTCTTGTCTCCCCTAGCTAACGAAAACAATGTTGTCCTCACCGACAATATCCCCATAGACTTTCCTACTATAGATTTGCACACATCCACCGTCTATGATCTGTTGACCTCTTCCTCCCATGCTCCCTCCCCCAGATGGGGATCCCCCACTGATGGTTCCCCATGCTGGGGAGACCACTCCCCTGAGCTTCCCCCTATCTCGCTTGCCACCATTGTCCCAATGCCCATCCTCAGCATCGATGTCCCTATCAACGTGCACCACCTGCACGAAGATTACCCCTCCCAAGACAATCTCCAAGAACTCGCATTGGCGCTGACTGACTGCCACCTCCTAGTACCTATGCAGTCCTTTGTAGAGGATGCATCCCCCTTGGAGCTTGTCTCCAAACTTTATCTGCAGATTGCCCGCCTTGGCCTCATCCCTCCTAATCCCTCTGATGCTCAGCATGCCTGCCTTCATACTGTCCTTTCATCCATCTATCAGGATGCACGCACCATCTCCCTTCTCCTTGCCTACCAACTTGGAGCCCTCGGGTTCTTCCAAGATCTCGACCAATACTTGAAGGAACACCACAAGCGTCAGACTCGCTGTGGAGAGCCGAAGCTCTCTATGGTGGTATACACCATTCCTACAAGTTTTCAATGACTTCCAGTCACTCCACTTTGACGGTAGAACCATCTCCGGACTGTCCGACCTAGTCCGGACCACTTTCCCACACCGGTCCGGAACTCCAGATGAACTCCGGACGGTCTCCCGGTCTACATCTCCCCAGTTGTTCCATATTTACTTTGGACACTTTCATACTACGTCGTAACTGTTTCATCACCATTCTGCTTCATTTTATAGTTACAGTTCATCACCTATTTGTCCCTGACAGTCCTGGGAAATGCCTGGACTATAAAGCTTTGTAGTATTTCTTTGAAATACATCTTTTGAGATCATCTTTTCACCTCGTATCATTGCATGCACATCCCTACGCACTCGAATCACCCGCGCACACACGAATAACTTCACCGCCATCTACTCCTATCGCTCTACGATGCCCCGAACGCCTACCGCCCCAATGACGCAACTCCGGACTCTCGGACTTCCGGACTTTCCCGCACTCACTCCGGACTTCCTCTGGACTTCATTTCCTTCCACCCTATCACTTCTGGCACTTCACCTCTGCCTCAAACCCTCTTTGGGGACAAACCCATCGCACCCCACACCCTTTGGAAGCTCTCTTATAGAGAACTTTTGTGTTTTACATCGCTGAGCCAACTCCACCCCCTCCACATCTGCTTCCCCCCTAGATCTCACCGAAATAGACTTCTTAGCCTGAGCAGAAGCTTTCTGGGCTGGCAATGACGGCTCCACCCCCCTCATGCCGTCTCATCCCCGATACCACAAGGCCTGTTTTCAGTGCCATTGCCTCGGCCACTTTCTGTCATATACCAGATTTCTACCAAGTCCATCTCCGACCCTCCAAACTCATCTCTGGTCTCACACTCGACAACTCCGATGCTATCTCACTCGGAGCGCAACTTCGAGTCTCCGGAGATGTCCTCACAATATCCTTGTATGTCACTCTCCATTCCATCACATTACTCTGTCTCCATTTGTATTAGTCTCGCCTCTGTTTCCCCTCCAATCCTATGTACACTGCTCCGTTCTCCATACTTCCAGTGTACAGCTCCAGTTACTTATGTTTTGATTCCATTACTTACCAATCCCTTACAAAGAACTCTTACTAATACATCTCCAAACTCTGTATATAAACTCGTAGAAACACTCTGTATATTCTTCAGTTTTGAATATCGATTTATTCCCAACTCCTGATCTCTGATCAGTCCACTCTGACAACCCCCTCTGAATCTCTGAGAAAAGTCTTGAAGACTTTCTCTCCCCTCCTTGTCGTTGTCCTCGTCGTTGTTTACAACTTTGAGTGCGACCCCTCTGAACCTCCGAACTCCGGCCTCCGAAATCGGGGCAACGATTCTAAGCAAGGGTGCACCACATACGGTGAAGCCAAGCCCCGGCCCCCAGCTTAACTCCGAAGTTTCGGAGTTAGCTCCAGAGTTGACCCAGTTTTAACACTTTCGGGCCAACTGCCAAGTCTACCAGTGCCCTCTCTGTCTTAACTTCACCCTGGGACACTCACAGCACTGCTGCCCCCTCTGACAACCTCCTCCCCCTCCTCACTTCTCTTTGTCCTCTGGGTCCTCTCGAGGAAACCAGTCACCAGAACAGCCCTGCAACCGCTGGACTCACCTGTCTCCTCCCCCGTGTCCCACACCTCCACTGCGTCATCACAACTGCAGACCTCATTGCTGCCACTCCCCCATCGAGTCACATAACTATGGAGATGATGATGTCGACAATGTCTTTGATGATGTCGCTTATGCTAACATGACCAGCTCCCTGGGTGCTGGGTATATTGACCTTTGAGGAAGATTCGTCAGAGTCTCACCCCTAGCACAGGGGTAATGTTATGATCCATGGTGGATCGCCCCTTTTTACCTTTTCTTTTTCTTTATGTCACTAAGTCCTCATACATCTCTCGTCTTATCTTGGACTTAGGAACTCCATTTATGCCTTGAGTTCTGCCTCTCCGGTTCCTCTGGTTCCGCCTTATCTTAGAACTGATGTATTATTAGAACTGACTTGTCGTGACTCATCCTTATCTCTGGATGACTCACTCCTTATCTTGGACTTACTAGAAGTCCATTACCTAAGCGTCTTGGCATATGTACTTATATTGCTCCACCCACCTTGTACTTTCCTTAGCTTAGTCTACTCAATTCTATGAGCTCTAAGCCAACTCCTCACTCCTCTCATCACTGTCTGTTATCAGCACACTAAGGCTATGGGACTTCCCTAGGCCTTCACCTTGAACCCTCGTCCTGGACTTAAGGAAACCCTTGAAGTCCAACCGCAGGCCGTTTGGCATTGCTTCTGTTCAAGAAGTCCCCTTGAACATGTGTCTCTGAAGTCTTCTGTCGGAACACCCCATGTATCCTCCCTTGTCTTCATATCCACGTCGAGCTCACTTTGAGTCCCCGCTGGTATTCCATAGCCCAGCGTAACACCTGAATCCCACAGAAAAAATCACCCTTCAGAGTTTCATCGATAAGCATCTAAACACTGGTCACATTGTTCCCTCTAAATCTCCTTAAGCCTCCCCATTTTTCTTCGTCCTGAAGAAAGATGGATCTCTTCGCCCTTGCCAAGACTATTGATATCTAAACAGCCACACCATCCGCAACACCTACCCTCTACCCCTCATATCCAATCTTGTTGATGAAATGCAAGACATGGGCTATTTCATCAAAATGGACATTTAGTGGGTGTTACGATCCATGGTGGATCGCCCTTTTTCCCTTTCTTTTCTTTACGTTTTCTTCTACTTAGCTAAGTCCTCATATGTCTCTCGCCTTATCTCGGACTTAGGGACTCTGTTCACACCCCGAGTCCTGCTTCCCCGGTTCCTCCTGCTCCGTCTTATCACGGAACCGTTGTATTATTAGAACTGACTCATAGTGACTCATCCTTATCTACTGCGGATGACTCACTTCTTATATCGGGTCTATTAGAGACCCATTACGTAACCTCTTGGCGTCTGTACTTATATCGTGTCGCCTCCTGTATCTTTCCCTCAGCTTAGTCTACTCAAATCTACAAGCTCTAAGCCACTCCTCGCTCCTCTCGTCGCTGTCTGTTATCAGCACACTAAGGCTAAGGGACTTCCCTTGAGTCTTCACTTTGAACCTTCGTCTCGAACTTAAGGGTCACCCCTTGAAGTTCATCTGCGAGTCGTTTGACGTTGCCTTCCCTTCAAGCTACCAACCTTGAAGGCGTGTCTCCGAAGACTTCTGTCGGAACACCCGGT
>JBBPLO010000505.1:0-13507 GCA_038089835.1 Retiboletus flavoniger
TTTGAGTGGTTCGCCTGCACCCCAGCAAACTGCCGCTTGACATTTGATGACCTGTCCTGCTGTGCTCGCCATCGTAATAGTAGACGATGTGGGAGAAGAGAAAGCAAAGTGAGATCTCAGCTCCGTGGCTATCTTTATTTAATACGGGCCGCCGCCGTTGGTCGCTTCCCGGGCCAGGCTGGACAACGTGATCATCGTTCTGTCTATAGCAGCGGGCATCCGAGTCATCGATGCGAAGGTCTACGCTAGATAGATGAGCCTAATTGCTGTCAATTTCAGAACCCCTGTCGACTGTACGCTGTGCGAGTCTCAGGCCCAGGCTCAATATGGCAGCATCATTCTCCGTATGTAAGCTCTTGATCTATTGGTAACTTTGTAGCGCAGTCGGTTCGTTTCCTCGAGCGTGATTTCGATCGCCGCCTGACGATGGCCTTTCCGAACCTCTACTACAAGCGAGTACGTCTCATTTTTGTTTTTTCCACTTTCGAACTCGCCTGCGACATGCTAGTGTTTGCCAGACCGCTGCCACCGCCAAAGCGTGCTACATATGTTACAAACCCACGACGACCGTCCTCGCGACGATCGACACTGCAGATTTCCTCTACACTTGCCCAATTCATCTCGCTGATCATGGGTTCGCGACGCGTGCGCCAGATCCGGAGCCGGAACCCAAGAAACCTTCCGTCAGTCCCGAAGAGATTGCCAGAGTGAAGCAGGAGTGGGAAGAGAAACAGCGCCAGAAGAAAGACAAGGGCAAGGTAGAGGGAATGGAAGGTGGTCAAGCTGATGGGGATGGAAAGAATGGTACGGATAGTGCCCAAAAAGATGCGGAGGGGAAGGAAGCTGACGTTGGAACGAACGAGGACAACAAGCAGGAGAAGAAGCCTGCTAACACTGGTCTCATACCAAGCACCTCGCCACCAGAGGAGCCGACCTCCAGGCCGACGCACGAACGATACGTCTTGCATCGTGACATCTTCGCACTCAGAACTACGGATCACCGCAGAAGAAGACAAGCCGCTCAAACCAAGGACCTCGTTCCTCGTTTTCCAGGAGCACCGAGGAGTTCGTTAACATAGCCTAGCTTGTACGGTGGATTATTTAGTATGCGCTCTCTATACCCCGGTAACACTCCAAGCATCATTGTGGGTATTGTCATCGATCACCAAATATTACGATCATATTACAACCTCATATCATAGCCTGGACAGCAAAACTACAGAGCGCCCCAACAGCAAGACCGACGATCGCAAAGGAGCCACCCAGCGTCGCCGCAATATCTACGTCTTCGCGGCGCCCTTCCAACCTAGGATTATGCTCGAGGGATGAAATAGCAAGCATAGCCATGGTTACGACATAGCCGGTCGTGTATCCCATTGTCAGCAATATCATCATGAAAATAAAATCGGAATTAATAATTGGAGAGACCGGGGCAATTGCTGCAGGTAGATGGATATTGCAAAGAAGGATTAAGGGAATGAACAGCGTCCGTAAGAGAGACATGGCTAGGATCTTGTTGGAGGACCTGACAACTAAGCGGGTGAACGAGCAGGTGTATCGCCCAACAAGATCTCCAGTGTTAAAAACCAGGAAGTGGACTGCGGTGAACAGCATGGGATGGACGCCTGAATTCACGGGTCGCACATGGACTGTGATCGCAGGAAAGACCGCCTGGTTGAAGATGCCATCAATTGAAGAGCGATTACGCCAATGGAGTGGACACTTACTAGAGTGACCACAAGTACGTACGCAATGGAAAATATGAAACTCAAGTTCTGTCTTAAAACGTGATAAATACGTGAGTTGGCTGGCGTCGGGGAATTTCTGCGGACATTCGCGATGAGTCCGACAAGCTCATCTGTGTCTCTGGCGCCACTGTGTTGTTCTAGAGCGCCAGTAGAGGATCTATACAAAGGCTGCCTCGTCAACCACGTATAGGCAACCAACGTGACGCCGAGAAAAATAGTGCAAACACCAAAAGAGATTCGCGCAGCTAATTCTTCGGCCCGATCATCTCTACTGTCGACTAGCATTGCCTCCACTGAGACGGATTTCGGAGAGTAGCCCCAAAGGGAAATCATCGAGCCGACGACTTGTGTGGCACTGACCGCAACCGCGATGGCGGCCTGTCCTGACATCACAAGTTGCAGGAACGATACGCCAAGTAGCGAAGCCACAGCGTAGACAGCCGTAGACAGATAACCGCACGCGACTCCTAGAGAAGCTGCGTTGAACATAGCAAATAGAAAGAACGTCGTTGGTGTCCCTCGAATGAACGTGCTGATACATAGAGATGCAACAAGGAGGATCGCCGCGATGACGGACGCGAATACGCGGCGAGATGGGGATGACTGTAACATCAGGTGTGAGTGCTCGATATACCATTTAATGAGATCTACGAACTTGTTTCGAAGTGAATGTGCTGTAAAACTGGCAGATTAATTTGCTCAACAAGTAGACGCTGGACAAGTACGGGCTGAAGGTCGCATAGAAGGGGGAGTCGACCAGTCGGGACAAGAAGAACGGCGTGCCATTCGTTAGGGCTGAGTAAAGTCATGAGTGCTAACGGGACGGGTAGTTGGGTGAGAAGCATCACCGCTCCAAGGCAGCAAGATGGCGCAACCCAGAAGAAAATAGGTCCACTTAGTTCGAGCTTCGGTCCGAATCCACTCGTTCGTTGAGAAAATATCGTTCCCACCAACTCTGGCTTCGTGGATGTCGGAATGATAAGCTTGGTCCTCCGTGGATGGAATGGCTTGATATTTGGCTGGAGAGTCCGTCATGCTGATAGCTCAAGGTATAGAGTCTGGAGGGGCGTCTGTAGTGCCTTATTAATATGAGTCCGAGCGTCTTCGGCTCCCGTCTTCGGTTCTCGTACGACTTTGGCTCCTTCAAGATCTGTCGAGGAGCCATTGCAATGTATGTAATGGTTTTGACGACGCTTTTGCGCGATTCCCGAGCACCGATTGGCCGGCCCAGTACTAAAAAAAGGTAATTAAATGATAGATATCTTACTTAGGAAGGGTTGGCCCAAGGTTGTCCTCCTCCTCAGCGCCACCGACAGATAAATTAAGTGGTGGATGATCAGCTGACTAGCACTCAGTCGAGCTCATAAAATTCGCCTGCGGATCGCAGGTTTAGCGGAGAGAATAAGTATGTGTCAAATGATTGTCAAGTCGATGTTTACAGCCGAACTGTGGCGATCATCTATGAGCACGCATAACTTGGCGCAATTATGTAATGCAGCTTGCAGAACTAAAATCCTGCTAACCAAGCATGACCCTTGTCTCCTCAGAAGATCAAGGACTCACACCTACGAGTACACTGGAGTAATACGAAAAATACATCCTGAGTATCAGAGCATGGAGAGGGCATACTAATTACAGCAATTTATGAAAGTCAAGGCACTCGTTCTACTAATACTGATGACTTATTCATCCCGATTTCGGACGCTGGAGGTGGAAGGGTCTGAGTCTAGTAGGATGGCCCAGACAGCATAGAAAGTTGTGCCCGCGTTGATGCAGTATAACAGTGTAAGTATCATTGTGGGTATTGTCATTTATCACCAAATATTACGATCATATTACAACCTTATATCATAGCCTGGACAGCAAAACTACAGAGTGCTCCAGAAGCAAGACCGACGATCACAAAGGAGCCACCCAGTGTTGCCGCAATATCTACGTCATCGCGGTGCCCTTCCAACCTAGGATTATGCTGGAGGGATGCAACAGCGAGCGTAGCTATGGTCGAGACATAGCCGTTTGTGTATCCCATCGTCAGCAGTATCATCATGAAAAGGAAATCGGAACTGATGATCGGAGAGACCGGGGAGACTGTCGTCAGTCGATGGACATTGCAAAGAAGGATCAGGGGAATGAACAGTGTCCGTAAGAGAGACATGACTAGAATCTTGTTGGAGGACCAGATAACGAGGCGAGGGAACGAGCAGGTGTATCGCCCAACAAGATCTCCAGTGTTAAAAACCAGGAAGTGGGCTGCAGTGAACAGCATGGGATGGACGTCTGCATTCACGGATCGCACACGGACTGTGATCGCGGGATAGACCGCCTGGTTGAAGACGCCATCAGTTGGAGAGCGATTATGCTAATGAAGTGGGCACTTACTAGAGTGACCGCAAACACGTACGCAATGGAGAACATGAAACTCAGGTTCTGTCTGAAAACGTGATAAACACGCGAGTTGGCTGCCGTCGGGGGACTTCTGCAGTCGTCTGCGACCAATCCGGTAAGCTCATCTGCGCCTCTAGCTCCGCCGTGCTGTTCCAGAGTGCCGGTAAACGATTTATAGAAAGGCTGCCTCGTCAACCACGTATAGGCAACCAACGTGACACAGAGGAAAATAGCAGAAACACCAAAGAAGATTCGCGCAGCTAATTCCTCGGCCCCATCGTCTCTACTGTCGACTAGCATTGCCTCCACTGAGACAGATTTCGGAGAGGAGCCCCAAAGGGAAATCATCGAGCTGACAACTTGTACGGCACTGACCGCAACTGCAACGGCGGCTTGTCCTGATATCACAGTTTGCAGGAATGATACGCCAAGCAGCGAAGCCACAGCGTAGACAGCTGTACACATATAGCCACTCGCGGCTGCTGAAGCAGCGGCGTTAAACATAGCAAATAGAAAGAATGTCGATGGTGTGCCTTGAATGAACGTGCTGATACACAGAGATCCGACAAGGAGGATCGCCCCGATGACGGACGCGAATATGCGGCGAGACGGGGATGACTGTGATATCAGGTGTGAGTGCTCACTACCACCATCTAATGAAATCTACGGACCTGTTTCGAAGTGAATGTGCAGTAAAACTGGCAGACCAAGTTGGTCAATGTGTAGACGCTGGACAAGTACGGGCTGAAGGTCGCATAGAAGGGGGAGTCGGCCAGTCGGGACAAGAAAAACAGCGTGCCATTGATTAGGGCTGAGTAAAGCCATGAGCGCTAACAGGACGGGTAGTTAGGCGAGAAGCGTCACCGTTCCAAGGTAGCAAGATGGCGCAACCCAGAAGGAAGTAGGTCCATTTTGTTGGAGCCTCGTTCCGAATCCGCTCACTTGTTGAGAAAAGATCATTCCCACCAACTTCGGCTTCATGGACATCAGAGTGATAAGCTTGGTCCTCTGAGGATGGAATAGCATGATATTTGGTAGGAGAGTCTGTCATGCTGGTGGTCCAGAGTACAGAATCTGCTCACACGCCAAAGGAGAGTTTATAGCACCTGTGGGCAGGAGTCGAACGTATTCGGTTCCTTGACACAGGGTAATTGGGTTAGACTGGTTGGCCGCCACTCAGGCGAACTCGTACAAATCGGTTCAAGCAACAGCTAATTGTTGTCGACTAGCCCAAGCACGACGCGTAACGTATGGTCAAAGTATGAAACAAAGGTGACTCTATGGACTCGAAGTTGCCTTTACTTCCGAGGTTCTGCAGCAGGTATGACCTGGTTCGCAGTCTCCTTCAGCACTAATTGAGTCAATTTCTCTTTCTGCTTCTGGGCTTTCCTCTGCTTGCGTTTTACTTTCCTCTCAGTCTTCGCCACGCGTTCCGCTGTCACCCACCGTCTCTTCTTTTCTGCCTTGCGTTCCTCCTCTAGCTTCTGTCTGAACTTGAACACACCTTCGGCACGTGCCACCCTTGCAGGTCGGCCATTCAAGTTCGTGAGTTCTCGTTCGACAAACTTCTTGAGAAGCTCGGCCCTGCGGACCTTGGCGGCCTGCCAGCGAGCCTGTTTCTTGGCTCGACTGTGTGGGTTCGAAAGCTCCTTCGCGACGTGGTACTCCATCGGCATCGACTCGTCAGAAGGTCTTGGCCGAGGGCTGAATAACGCGTTGATATAGGCATTTTCATCAGCTGTATTGGGTAGCTTGAGGTCTGGAGATTGATAGCTAATCTTGAGAACCGCGTCATTGGTGGTATCATAAAACTGGTTGGCTGATGGCAAGAGGCGAGTGTCACAAAAGGTACCAAGGTACCCCATAGATAACATAACACACCTGCTGGTCGTTCCGGGAATTCATGTTTTGGCCACGGTACAACAATTGGGCTTCTGCTGGTTTTCTTAAAGTATGCAGGCACCGTCGCGAGAGCGATACGCTTCCAGTCAAAATGACGAAGTCCGGGATGCCAATAAGGGTCCCGTACTCCGACCCGTCGCGCAAACACACTATCATTGCAAATTTTCACCACCGAGTAGGGAATGGAGGAAATATGCGCACTGGATTTCCTTCTCTCTTCCCTGTGGTCTCGTGACTTTATGGGTACCCAAGGAGAGCTGACACCTGGAATAATGCACGCTTCTGTTGACTGGCGCCTTATTTGGACCTGCTTCCTGTTGAAGTGGTCGGGAACGCAACACCTGGATCAACAAACTGGTCCTGGCGCACCTTGATGGTACCCTTCAGGTATACGCGGTTCGAAAACTTGTTTATACTCAGAACCTCGTGAAGTTGGCTCCCTTCACCACGAACGCGTATCTTGTCACCGGGGACGACATTCCAGTATTTGATACGATCCTTGACAGGGACTGCTTTAATACCAGGGTCATAGCGGGAACGTCTCTCCAACCAATGTTTCGGGACAGGGAGGAGATGTCGAAAATTCTTTGTCCATGGTACCCTGGTGGTCGCTTTGAGGACCTGTACGCGCGATAACGACATGGAACGGAGCACCAATTGAGGTGGTTCGAGGACGAGTGACAGGACCTAGCTCGCTAGCCGTGCAGAAATCAAAATTCCGCTGACCAAGCATTGCCCCTGTCTCTGTACCTAATCTCAAACAGACACCAAGGATTGCCTAGTATCGCACTTAAGAGTACATTGGAATAATAAGAAACTCGTCCGAAACATTCATCCTGGGCACTGCATCAACCTGCTGGCACAATCCCA
This sequence comes from Retiboletus flavoniger, assembly GCA_038089835.1. NCBI lineage: Eukaryota > Fungi > Basidiomycota > Agaricomycetes > Boletales > Boletaceae > Retiboletus > Retiboletus flavoniger. The sequence goes on from JBBPLO010000505.1 coordinate 6,906, forward strand.
GCCTTTGTTCCAGTCCATGCTCCTGGCGCCGTACTAGACTCCTCCAACTCGAGCGTCTGAAATGGAATCGGTAAAGTCATTAGTATCAGTGGAACAACCTGGCCTACCTCGAGCAACATTCCAATGATATTATCCACCTCTGAAGATGGTACACCTCCACAGCCAGCGCCGATAAGCCTCCTGTACTCAGCCATCCGTCCGCCAGTCCCTGCCTCCGCTTGGAATCCAGTCAGCTGGTCAAATAGTCCCTTCCTCCGCTTACGACGATGTCCTAGTTCATCTTTGACTGCTTCGCAGGCCACTCTTATCACATCTTGGTTATCTGGAAGGTCAGCGTAGAGCACAAGAAGATCCGTGATGTCCTCTTCCTGGAGCAGTGCTTTCCGTTTCCCTTTGGTTTTATCCTTATCTCTGTCCTTCCCTGGTTCTGCCAACCCCTCGCCCTCGACCCCATCGTCCGTCCGGTAAGGAACAGTCGAGGGTGTGATTTTCAGTTCCCCGTCTGCAGCATCCCTGATCCACTTTTCCCGGGTTTCCTCGTCTTTAACCCACTTCTCCCAACCCAATCGATATCTCCTCCCCATCTTGTCTAGCAGTTGACTTTCAAGCTCAGACAACAACCCTCTCGCTAGCTGCAATCCCTCTGCTTGCGTCTTGAGTTGATTGACAGCTCGGTGACTCTCGAGAATCTCCTGCTGGATATTTTGCAAGAGTGCGTGGGCTTGATTTGTGTCGCGTTCTTTGTCCTGCAGCTCGCGATCGAAAGATGCAGCCAGACTATCGAGCATGCTCGTGATCTCGTTGACGCATTTTGTACTCGCCTTCTGGCCGGCTATTGAATGGTGTAGTGGTAGGCGCTCACCGCCCGTGGAGATGGGAGGGGGAATAGTCGGCAAAGGATAGGCAGCTTGCGCGTTACGGAAAGACATTGCTGAAAGTCGAGAAATTGGTCCTGGAGACGACCGGAAACGCTCATCCTCGAGGATATAATCTTCCGTACTCTTTCCGTCACGGTTCACGAGCTTGGGGTCTGCTCCATGATCAATGAGGAGTTTGACAAGGCGCTTGCTGCGGCACCGAGCAGCCATTGTCAATGCGGTCTCGCCATCCTCATCTTGGAAATTGATCACGTCCGCCAACTCCTTTGGATAGTCGGCCAAGCGATTGAGTACCGTTTCCATGTAGTAACGCGCTGCATGCGTCTTTCCTTTGGACATGGCGACATCAACAATGTGGTGGAAGACAGTCCGATTGTAGTTGTCGATGTTGAGAGTGGAACGATGGAGAAGCTCGTACAGCTCCGGGAATTTGCGTACATCGTAATTGTTTGCAAACATAACGCTGCGCATCAGTGCAGTCTGGCCCGCCTTGTTCACCTTGAAGATATCAGCCCCCGCTGTGAGCAGTAGCTTCACGATTCGAAGCCGCCCCATTGCCGAAGCCCAGTGTAATGCAGTGTGCCCGTCATCATCAATGGCCATATTCGCGTCAAAATCGGGAGGAGGCGAGATGAGAACTTGAGGAATTTGGTTCGTATCCGAAATGAAGTATTCGAGTATCTGATCGCTATAAGCACGCGGATCATCAATACCGTTAGCCTGTGTGGTGATCTCGTCTTCTGGGGCATCATCAAGGCGATCATTGGGGTGATGTCGCGACGGTTTACGTCGTACACCATGCCTGCGATCTTCTGACGCGACCATTTGATCATACGCATCAGCGATGGGAGATGGGGTGCGTGAACTAGATGACCCGCGTGATGGAGATGATGTCATTGATCCATCTTCCGAGCCGGGTTCTGAAAAGATTTCCTGCTCGGAATCTTCTTCGGCGTCAGCATGACGACGCGAACGGGTGCTAATAAGAGCAGGACTTGGCTCGGTGACCACGATTGCTGCGCGCCGGGCAGGTTTTGTCGCAGAAGCTGAGGACACGAGATGTTTCGGAGCCAGGGGTGGACTTTTCGCCGCGGGCTGGAACTCAATGATAGGGCGAAGGACTACCTCACAATTGTATTGCTTCGCGAGGACGAGTCCTCGGTCAAGGGGTATCCATGTCCCTATGCGGTGATGAGGTCATGATTGGTGGAGCATAAATGAAGGAAAGCAAACCCACCCTGATACTTCCCATATCCACCTTGAACCTTTTCATGTTCGCCCTTCTGAACCTCTCGTTCGAGGACGCGGGTGCGCTGAGGTTTGTCAAAGCCAGCGACCTTGAGTATTTGCGTCGCGTTAAGCCATGAGTCTGAGCGCCGCCGCATTACTGCGACACCTTTACATATCCTACACGCGTCAAAGAGATGAGGGCGTGTCAAGCATGTCGGGAAATATGACGAACATTTCGTACACGGGTATCCCGCTGTAGGTTGCCTGCGAGTGGGGATTCGTGAGTAGGAGCGGGACGACACGGAGATGAAATGAACGAGACCTTGAAAATTTGATTGTCAGGCATTGTCAGGCTCGCTTTGCACGTAACGAGTGCTGATCGTTATAGCTAGTGCGGTACTTATGAGTATTTGAATGTTGGCGCTGGGAGCGACCGGACACGATACGCGTGCTGCAACAACGACAAACAACGCGATTATTATGGACCCCTGAATGATGGTCTCAACGCGATTTGCAGTGCTTTCATAACGAAGCCCGCCAGATCGCAGTCCGTTCCTCGGAGCCTCGCACGCACAACGCGCATGTTCTCCCGTTCCAGCGGTGCCCCGATGAAACTCCCCTGTATAGCTAGCCAGGCCTCGTGAAAGACATGCTGCTGTGATGATGCAGCCATGTGTTCTTGCACCCCGTGCCCTGGCATCTGTACTGCTCACTTTCTTGGGGCTCTAATCTGCGATCTCCCCCGGGACGCGTCTTTGTCGCTCTTCCGTGAGCGTACGTCGCCTTGCCAGAGCGCGTCCGTCGTCTAGGGCAGCCAATCCGAACCCTAATTTGTGGTTTGTGTGTCCGCTTTTGGGTATGCTTTGATGTGTTTTGACGGAACGCGACGGTCACGGGACGTGTTTCCTTTTCCAAGAGGCTCTTCTTGGCTTCCAAACGCCTACCTCGAGGCACGTTGCCACTGCTCTTTATTGTCGCGCTCCTTCTGCCACCCACCCCCACCCCCACCCCCTTTCCTTTCTAACTTACATCTCACGTCTTCCAAGTCTACTGCATCGCCAAGCAGGAACGTCCATACTCATGGCTCTAAAGTGTGAGCCGTTATGTCACTTCGGAGACAGGCACGTCCTTCCTATTGAAATCATGTCCACTCCCATCAACTCAACAAGCTTGTGATCAGGCTCTACTTCACGACCTTTCCCCATCCACTCCCCGGTCCACATGTCCTCAACAATCAATCACAAGACCCATCCAACACCCCCCGCGTACGCGCAAGACCCAAAGGAGGCCCATCCGCATCTCCCGACGATGATGCGACTTACTACTACTTCACGATCGACGACCAGCTACTCTATCTCTCCTTCTTCCAGGATTGGGGTCCACTCAATCTCGCAATGGTTTACAAGGCTTGCATCCTTATCCACGAACTACTGGAAGTGGGTACACCTGCGGACCAACGGCGGCATCGCGCTGATTGCTTCACGATAGGACAAGGATCTCCGGTCCCATCGCCTCGTTTTGTATTCTTCCGATGACCCGCGGCGGAAAGCGAATGCGGCTCTTCTAATGGCACTTTATGTCGTACGTATTTCATCTCAAGTTCACGTCACTCTTCACGCTCTTCTCAGATGATCGTACAACGCCGCGCGCCGTGGGAAGCCTTCCATCCGATAGCTGAGGTCCAATTTATGCCCTTCCGTGACGCTGGACGTGGACCCTCCGACTTCAGTCTCTGCATCCAGGACTGTTTATGGGGAATGTGGAAGGCTATGCAAAACGGTCTGTGCGATATGAACGAGTTCAGTGCGGAAGAGTATGAATACTACGAGAAAGTTGAGAACGGGGACTGGAACTGGATAACCCCGAACTTTATCGCATTCGCATCTCCCGTGGACTCCGCCTGGATCAAGAGTCAGAAAGAGGCAAAGCAAGCTTCCGCAGATCCCTCCTCTCCTGCTCGACCTGGCACAGCAAGTCCTACTCGTTTGCCCACCACCAATCTTGCCCTTCAGCGCAAGTTATCTACGCCGTTCTGTAATTGTCTCGATTACTTCGAGAAACGCGGTGTAAAGCTTGTCGTTCGTCTGAATACCGAGTTATACGATAAGGAGCTGTTCCTCGATCGCGGGATAAACCATCAAGAACTTTATTTCGATGACGGTACGAATCCAACGGACGAAATCGTGCGGACATTTATCGATCTGTCGGACGCGATAGTGGAAAGTGGTGGAGTAATTGCTGTTCATGTACGCCATTCCCTTCTCGATTTTGTTGTTATTACTCGGCGGGTTACGTGGTAACAATTCTCCATCAGTGTAAAGCAGGTCTGGGACGAACTGGCACCTTGATTGGGGCCTACCTCATCTGGAAATATGGGTTTACTGCGGCCGAAGCGATTGCTTTCATGCGTATTGTTCGGCCTGGAAGCGTAGTGGGGCCACAACAACAATACATGTACCTCAAGCAATTGGAGTGGGCAAAGTGGGCGGCAGTTGATGAAATGAGACGAGTGCAGGCTGCTGCTGCTGCCGTTGCGGTACCGGTCGTGACACCGGTCACCCCACCTGCAGAACGGGATGAAGAGATGGTAGAGGCCGGAAGGGTGACGCCATCTGCCAACGGAGTTTCTTCTATACCTTTGCCCCCAGTGACACCCAGTCGACACGTGACTGCCGCTGCAGCGAAAGCGCACGCGATCGCCCCTCCTGGGCAACCGAGGAAGACACCCATGGCGAAGCGGGTCGCAGTGGATTCTGACGATGAAAATGGGGAGGAGGCAGACGACACTCTTCCTGCCCTTGGCGCAGCGCCGCCCATTACACGGCAACGTACCAGGACGGCCATGCGGCAAACAGGAGCAAGAGGAACGGCGTCAGAACAGCGGCCCACACGCGTCCTACGGTCTGCAGTTGCAAGTAACCAACGAAAACCACCCTCCGCCACTACTAGCGCTGCGACAAAGACATCTGCGCAACCTCCAAACAAGATACCAAGACTGGCGGCTGGGACAGCCACACGAAGTACAGCAGCCAGAGGAGTTGGTGCACCTTCGTCGCGGAGAGTTCCCCAACCACCACCGTCACCGACTCCATCACGACTGCCTACTTTGGCAAAGCGGAACAATGCAACCAATACCCTGGCGGAGATAGCTGCAGGGACGAAATCGAAGCCCTCGTCTGATGCTTGGATGACGACCGGTGCATCGGCTGTCGTTGTTCCCGCATCCAAAACCACTCAACGACCCGGCCCACGGCCCGTAAGACGGAGGAGGAGTAGCTTTAGTGCTGCTGATGTCGTAGCATAACAGTCGTTATGCTACACGTTTCGCTTTCTTTGGTCTGTTGCACACTTTGGTCGCATCGGTCGCTTAATCTGGCTCGCTCTTGTGGGCTGTGTTTCATTCTCTGTTGGTATTTATCATGATCTCCTACTCCTGGCATTGTAAATGTTCAATACATCCCATCCACATTTCACGCACACACTGCCTTGTCCTCTGCGTATATCGCCGATTCAATGATAAAAGTATGGAGCATGACTTGCTTAGCGATGTGACAAATAAGTTAGTTGCAGCTATTTACCCATAACTCTTCTCCGCTCTGGAATATTTGTGTACACACTCGAAAAGCCATTTGAGATCGTTTGGGTCAACGCCAGGGGTGATTCCGTGACCCAGATTTGCGATCCAACCAGAGGTGGGGCGAACGGCACGGAACTCTTCACACATCCTCCTGACCTCTCGTTCGATGGCATCCTGCCCACCGTACAGCACGACGGGATCTAGGTTTCCTTGTAGGGCCACGTCCTGTGGGATCGAATTGTCCCTGGGATCGACCGTCCACTCTAGGCCGATGGCGTCGTACTCTGCTGTGGCGGCGAGTGCCGGTGAAGCGCCTTTGGCAAAAAGGATCATGGGGACGATGGGGAGGTCACGCTCCCGAAGTTGCTCCCGCACGCCCTCGGCTATCTGTGCGACGTAGGGCAGCGAAAACTGCTTAAAGTCATGTTGGGACAGGTCTCCGCCGTTGGAATCGAACACTTGGAGAAGCTAGCACGGTTCGCAGCCATGATCAGGGAGAGGCCAAGGAAGGGAGAAGCGAAGGGGGGGAACGTACCTGTGCGCCGGCTTCCACCTGGCCGACCAAGAAATCTATGCATGCCGCCGTGATGAGCTGGAGGAGCGCCTTGGACTGGTCGGGGTGCTTGAAGAGCCAGGTTTTCGATTTTTGCAACGTCTTGCTCGTTCCTCCTTCGATCATGTAAGACATGAGCGTCCAGGGAGCACCGCAGAAGCCGATGAGAGGAACGCGGCCGGCGAGGCGTTTGCGTGTCAAGGTGATGGCGTCATATACGTACTGGAGCCTTTCCTTGACGCGATCGGTCTGCAGATCCTTCACGTCTTCGGGGACGTCGAGTGGTTTGGTGAAGACAGGACTGGGGTTCATGAGCACTTCCATGCCCATGGCTTGAGGGATGACGAGGATGTCGGAGAAAGAT
>JBBPLO010000506.1:0-18583 GCA_038089835.1 Retiboletus flavoniger
ACGGAGTTTTGGCAGGAGAGGGCATCAGCAGGACCCATCTGGGTGCCAGGGGAGACCTTCCAGAGGATGTTGAAGTCCTGAAGGAAAAGGGCCCAGTGTGCTTGGCAACAGGAAAGTTTATGGGGGTTGTGAAGGTAGGAGAGGTTCCGGTGGTCGGTGATGATAGTGACAGGATTGGAGGAGCTGAGAAGATATTGACGCCATTCGGACAGGGCGAGAATCACGGCAAGGAGTTCTCTGTCATAAATATCATAGTTCTGTTCAGCAGGGGCAAAAGTTTTGAAGAAGTAGGCGATGGGTTGAAGATTGCCGTTGATGTCGTGTTACATGAGGACCGTGCCAGTGGCGAGGAGGGAAGCATCAGTCATAACCAAGAAAGGTAAGGAGGGGTCGGGGAGGCGAAGTACAGGGGTGGAGCAGAGAGCGGTAATTGTTACGATTGGACTGTGGATATGTTCTTTCTTTTCCCTTTTCTTTTACTTAGCTAAATCTTCTTCTGTCCAAGAGGGAGTGAGGACATCAGGTATGCCGTTACTGCCTGGTGTACCGCTTCCCTGGTTCCTTCCGCACTTCACCGATCACCAGCATTCTTCGGAACCGTTGTATTATTAGATCTGACTCACTCTGACTCAGAACCCTTATCTCTGACACTGATGCGTCCCTTTACATAACCCTCTTGGCAGCCGTACTTATAGTCGCCTCATCGCTCCTGTATTTCCTTAAGCTTAGTCTTCTCAATCTACAAGTTGCTTAGCCTCCACTGCGCTCTCACCTGAACTAAGGCTCACTAAGGCTAAAGGACTTCCCTTGAGTCTTCACTTCATCCTTGTCCTTGGAACCCCCTTGAACTCGTCCTCCACACCCTCTCGTTAGGGAATCCCTTTGGATTAGAGTGTCCCTCTGAACCCCAGTGTGCCGAAGTCCTCTGTTGGTACCCTGCTTGCATACTCTCCTTCATTCTTCGTCTCTCAAGCAGCTCACCTTGAGACCCCGCCAGTACTCCCCTAGCCTGGCATAACAAAAGACTAAGCTTCTCCCTACAGGCGACTATTAGGTCAACCTTCCTACACCCCACTCCTGCATTCAGTCTGTACGGGATAATTCCCTGGACAACGTGCCACCATTGATCCCAGAACCCCTACTCAGTGGCTCCTCCCTCACGGCAAAAATGTCAAACAACCCTCATCCCCAGACCCCTCCTCACTGTCCTCTCTTGATCACTCTGATCTCGAGATCAACCCCATGACCCAAGATGAGCAAAAGGACACCCTCCTCCTTGCCCACAACCTTTCAGCCAGACTTAGTCTTCTGTGAGTTCCTACCCCTCCGTCTCCCACTCCCATTGCCATGCAACCCCTCTTTCCTCTCCCTTCCAAACCTAGCCCTCACCCAGTCCTCACTGGCCTCCCTCTCTCTCAAACGCGTTCCCCGTTCCCTCACCCGCCTCCGACCCGAACTACTATGTCTTCAAAGGAACTCTGTCTTGGAGCCCCCACACCCTTCAATGGGTCCCATGATAAATCCGAACAGTGGCTCAATACTGTCCGGTTCTACCTCCTCATCAATAAGGACGTCTATGACACCGATGCCAAAAGGATCGCCTTTGCGCTCTCCTACATGACAGAAGAATCTGCCACCACTTGGGCTGCCACCTTTCACCAAAAATGTATGGCCACCAGAGTCATCACCCTAGGAACCCTCGCGGACTTCATCACTGAGTTCGAAACATCTTTCAAACACCAGGACACCATTGGGAACGCCATCGCCTGGCTCTCCACCACCCGTATGACTAAAAAGAAGGGGATATATGACCCTCCTCTCCTCCAATACATCGCTGAGTTCCGAAACCATGTCGTCATATCCAAAATAACTGATGACAACGTCCTCATCACTTACTTCACTGCAGGCCTACCTGTAGTCCTCATGACCAAGGTCTACTCTATGGAGACCCCTCCCACCAGTGTTGAAGACTGGTACAAGAAAGCAACCCACTTCCAAACCATGTGGGATCATTCCCAGGAAGTAGCCACCCGCTTCTTCCGACCCATCACCCAAACTATGCCTTTGACCTCCTACACCCCTCGAAAAGATCCCAATGCCATGGATGTAGACATTGTCCACACCATCGGGAAACTAACCCCCAAAGAAAGGAAATGATGCATGGAGAAGAACTTGTGCTTCCAATGCTGACAACCAGGGCATAATTCCCTCAAATGCCCCACTTTCTCCCAACAGCGTTCTGCAGGTACCCCGCACCTGCCTATCAAGAAGGTGGCCGAAGTTGCTGAAGAAGAAATTCCTCGTCTACAAGAGATTGAGGACAACAAAGAAGATGAAGATGAGGAGTTGGTGAAAGCTGTCTTCCTCCAGGATTTTTAGAAAGGAAGCCTACCTCGACATTAGCACCTTCCACTATAGCCTCTGTACTTGTAAATGTGGTGACCAAATCTATGCACATTCCTGTGCAAGTTATACGCCCCTTGTACATGCTGAAAACTGTCGACACCTGCACCTTAGTCAATAGCAGAGCAAACATTTCTTGCATTGACCAAGACTTCGCCTCCAAACATAAACTCCCCCTCACTAAGTTGGCAACCCTGATCCTTGCTCGGAACGCCGACAGCTCCCTTAACCAAAAAGGGAAAATCACCCACATGTGTTCCCTCTTCCTTGACATCAGAGGACTCACTCAAAAGGTCCTCCTCCACGTAATGCACCTCGGCTGAGATAATATTATCCTTGGCCTCCCCTGGCTCTGAACAGCGAATCCCCGCATCGACTGGGTCAACCGAACCATCTCCCTTGATGAAACCCTTGACCAGTCTAAACTCCTCCACCAAGAGTATAAGAAAGACCTTGCTCGTCACGATAAGGTCTACACCTTCCCCATTCACGAACCCGATGCTATCCCAGTCTGAGTCATCTCCCAAGACCACCTCCGAAATTACAACGACTGGACTACTGAGGATGTCTTCATAAACACCGCTATCCGAAACCGCTCCGTATTCCACATCATGCACTGCAGATCTCCCTTCCTCCAAACCTCCCAAATCACCAAAATCACCTGAGCCATGGAACTAGCCAAAGAAGAGGCCCTCAAAGTTCCTAAGGTAACTCTTCCCCCTGAATATGAACCATTTGCATCTGTCTTCTCTAAAGATGCCGCTGACCACCTTCCACCATCCCAACCCTATGACCATGAGATCAAATTAAAACCTGACTTCAAACTGAGCATCGGGAAAGTATACCTGCTGTCCCCCGCTGAGACTGAAGTGGCGGACAAATTCATTGATGAGAACCTCGCAGCAGGAAAGATCTCCCTGTCTAACTCCCCACAGGCATCCCCATTCTTCTTTATCCACAAGAAAGACAGAGGACTCAGACCATGCCAGGACTACCAGAAACTCAATGAGGGGACCATCCAGAATGGCTACCCACTCCCCCTCATCTCAGATCTAATCGACAAACTCCAAAATACCAAGAAATTCACCAAATTCGACATTCATTGGGGTTACAACAACGTCCAAATCAAACCAGAAGACTGCTGGAAAGCTGCCTTCATCACCCACCATGGCCTCTTCCAACCGAATGTCATGTACTTTGGTCTTACTAACTCCCCTGCCACATTTCAGTGGTTCATGAACGATTCCTTCCATGACATGATTGCAGAAGGATGGCTAATTATCTACATGGACGATCTCCTGATCTTCTCCCCAGACAATGAGTCCCATACCAAGCACACCAAACGGGTACTCCAACGAATAATGGAACTTGACCTCCATCTCAAACTCGAGAAGTGTAAGTTCACCACCGAGGAGGTCGAATACCTCGGAATGATCGTCCGTCTGGGTCATGTCGCCATGGACCCAGTCAAATTAGAGGGCATCTCCAAATGGCCTGCCCCGTCTACTGCAAAACAAGTCCGCTCTTTCCTTGGATTTGCTAACTTCTATAGGCATTTTATTGCCAATTACTCTACCATTGCTTACCCTCTTATTGACCTCACCAAGAAAACCCAGTCGTGGGCCTGGTCTCCTGAATGCCAAACGGCATTCGAAACCCTCAAGGAAGCCTTCCTTGCCAAACCTGTTCTCCAGCTTCCCAACACCTCTGCCCAATTTGCTATCACCACTGACGCCTCCAAGTTCACTACTGGTGGTATCCTCCAACAGCTCAACTCTAACAGAGAGTGGAAACCCTGCTCATTCATTTCCCAATCCTTCTCCCCTGCCGAGCATAACTATGACGTCCATGACAGAGAGCTCCTCACTGTGATCTGAGCCCTTCAGGCTTGGAAACACTACCTCCGTGGCTCTCCATTCCAAGTCCAGGTCTTCACCAACCATAGGAACCTCACCTACTTCCGCAAACCCCAGGATCTCAACCGTTGCCAGGCCCGATGGCTTCTCGACCTTGCTGACTTTGACCTCCAATTCACTTACACCCCCGCCGCCCAACTGGCCGGCCCTGATGCCCTGTCCCGCCGCATCAACCATGCCTCTCCTGATGCTGATAACTCTGGCATCACCCTCCTCCCAGCTGATCTGTTCGTCTCATCCATCAACACCCTCCTCACCCAACAGATCACAGATTCCTGCAAAACCGACCCTACTGCCCTTGCTGCCCTCCAGACCATCTTGTCCAAACTCCCCGCCTCATTCTGCTCTCGGCTATCCCCCTGGCAGTCCATCAAGGGCGTTCTCACTTATAACAGTCATGTCTACGCTCCCCCTGCCACTCGCCAGGCTATCCTACAGAAACATCATGACCACCCCTCCGCTGGCCACCCCGGCTACCTCAAAACCTATCAACTCATCTCCGCTGAATACTGGTGGCCTGCTATGGCCACTTATATCAAAAACTATGTCAACAGCTGCACCTCCTGCCAGCAAAACAAGACCAATACCCATCCCACCACCCCACTGCTCATCCCTATTTGCTCCTCGTGCACCCACCCTTTCCAGCAGATCTCCTGTGATTTAATTACTGACCTATCTCCCTCCAGGGGGTTTGATAGTCTTCTGGTCATGGTCGACCATGGCCTTACGAAGGGAGTAATTCTTTGCCCCACAAAGAAAACCATCACCACCACCCAGATGGCCACCCTATTTGCTCACAAAGTTTACTCCAGGTTCGGCCTACCAGATAAGATTATCTCTGACCGAGGCCCGCAATTCGTCTCAGCCTTCTCAAAAGAACTCGGCTGCATCCTCAATTACAAACTCGCCCTCTCCATGGCCTTCCACCCTCAGACTGATGGAGAAACTGAAAGGGTAAACCAAGAGATCGAAACTTACCTCTGCATCTTCTGTGGAGATTCCCCTGCCTCATGGGCAGATCATATTCCCCAAGCAGAGTTTACTCACAACCACCGACCTCACTCCATCACTAACCAATCCCTGTTCTTTCTTCTTATGGGTTACAAACCTAACCCTCTACCTGTATTGAACCCTGTCTCCACTGTCCCAGCAGTAGAGACCAGACTCAAAGAGCTCTCCTCCACCTGAAATGAAGTACTTGCCTCTCATGAACTCGCCAGACAAGTCATGGCAAGCAGAAACTGCTGACCCTTTATGCCTTTCAAAAAGGGTGACAAGGTTTGGCTAGAAGCACATAATCTCTGCAGAGAACTCGCGAACCCGAAATTCTCCCCTAAACGGGAAGGACCCTTTGTTATCTCTGATGTTCTCTCCACAGTTTCTTATCGCCTAATCCTCCCGAAAACATGGAAGATACACCCCACATTCCATACTTCTCTCTTATCGCCCTATCGGCAGAACACTATTTACGGTGCCCATTTCAAAAAGAACCCTTCGGATCTCGTTGGCAGACAAGCAGAGTATGAAGTAGAAAGAATCATTCATCATCATGGAGCTTCAGATAAGCACCACTATCTGGTCAGGTGGAAAGGGTACTCTGCCGACGATGACTCCTGGCTTCCTGAAAAGGAACTCAAACACGCATGGACCATCCTCTCTGCATACAAAAAGACAAACCCTCATGCCTTTCCTACTTAGATTTCCCTCCTCTGTTTCTCCTCTCACCTACATACCAAAAGAACAAAAACACCAAAGAACAAAAACCATCATGTCTCAAAACAACGTCACCTCCCCCGTCTCTGTCTCTATCTCTACTGTTTTGTCACTATGTTCCTCTCCTCCTATCTCCTCTCCCCTCGCTGACAATGTCATGTCTGTTACGTGTAGTGTGCAAAAGGAGGCTCGAGGGCAGTGGAGACTGTCTGCAGGCGATACTCATGAAGAGACCGACATCTAGCAGAGGTTTGGGACTAAGAGGTTGACCTTAGAGTCACTAAGATCACTCGAGACTGCGGAGCAGTAGGATGACTCAAGGGTATATGCTAATATTGAAGTACAGGAAGGCAAGGACTATATACTAGAGAGAGGTGAGACTTCCCATGCGTGGACCAGATGGAACTAGGGTACGACTAAGTGTGAGAGAACTTAGCTAGGAGAAGGTGGTCCGAGGTAAAGGCAAACAATGGAGTCCTATGGAAAACAGGCTAGGGATAGCATAGAGGGTCCTCCAATAAAGAAGTATACCTCCTGGGCCCGGAGGACACGATGTCCCTGGTAAGAGACTAGAGAGGAGAAATGTATGACTAGGAGAAAACGATGATAGGGAAAGAAAACCGTAACATTACCCCCTTCGTACAATTGAGCTCCAGGCTCGAGCAACCAGCCATTTCTATGGAATAGCTCCACTGGTAGGGGATCCGACTCCAAAGATAGCTCCCTGTTGGGAGGGAGATAGCACCTCGAACGGACAGTTAGTGACAATGTGTCCAGGTTCATAGCAAACTCCACAATTCCTATGGGGGCAAAAGTGCTCCATATGGCCCCAATTGTCACAGTAGTCACATTGGAAAAGTGAACATTGAATCGTGAGATGGCCGGGGGCATAGAGGTGGCAGTGTCCACAGCGGTGATGGAGACAGTCCTGAAGATGGTGACCTCATAGGCCACATTCAAGGCAGATGGAGGAAGGAGTGGCTGGGGCGGGGTTGAGTATGTCTGGCCTAGGGATAACCCAAACCAGGGAGGAGAGGACGGAGTTCCCATTGGGAAGACGGATCTCACATGGTTCGGTGCAAACCAGAAAGGTGGGGGGTATGGGAGGTTCGTTTTCGATGGAGACAAGGATGGGAGAGTGGTGTTCAACTGGCACCTCGAGGATGGGGATAGAAATGGGGGCGGGGGGGTCCGGGATGCTATACTCGATGAGAGGGAGTTCTTCGGGGAGGGAGGCAGGGGTGGAGGAGTAGGGAAGGTCAGAGAGCCGGTCGGCAAGAGATCTGGAGTGAGGGGGGGGAATGGGAAGGGGAAGGGGGCGTGGTTGGAAAAGAAGAAAATTTTCTACTTGTTGTACGTACAGGTCCCTTTGGGCGCGGGGGAGTGAAGATAGTACTCGATGGACGGTGGGAAAGATGAGGGTGTGGGGGATTTCCTCTACATAGATAGAGAATCCATGGAGAGAAAGGGCTGTTAAGCAGTGACGAGAGGCTTCATTCATTGTGAAGCATAAAGTGGGGTCAGGTGGAGTTAAAGTGTCGGAAAGGCATTGGGCAGAGGCAATGGTGTGGTAGGTGCGGATGAGGGAGTGGGTTACTTTGTCATCGGGGAAGCTGGGGTGGGCTTCAATGGCGAAGGAAAGAGCGGGGGTTTCTAGTATGGTGGAGAATAAGGAGAGTCTTTCTCGCTCAGGTAGGTATGAGGGGAAGGCTCATTGGGATCGGAGGATTGATCGCAAGGAAGACGACGAAGAGGATGAGAGAGGAGAGGGATTTCAGGAGAAGGGTTGGGACATGATTGGTGGGGAGAGATGGGTTGAAAGGTAGGTAGAGCGTTAGACAAGGCAATACTCATGAAGAGACCGACTTCTTGTGAACGTTATCTAAATTTCTTAGAGGGAGTGGAGGCATTTATAGGCCCAGAGGATTTCGGCAGCGTGACGGAGGTTTGATTCGGGTTCCCAAGTGTCTTCAGATCATGGATAATCTTTCCATGAGGTCAGGAACCATCTTCTGGACTGTGGGCCCTTGTGACTGTGGATTACCTCAACTTCATATTCCTCTTCCTGGTTGATGATGTCAGGCAGTGGTTTTAGAAATGGGGTGCCGAAGGCCTGTGTGGTTCGGTAGGGGGACAGCAGGGCTGCATGGAATGTGTCATGGATGTGCCAAGAAGGGGGTAATCAGAGTTTGTAGGAGACCGGTGACAGAACGTGGGTAATTTCGAAGGGGCCATAGCGTTTGGGGGCTAATTTCCATGATGGGAGATTAAGGCGGAGATTGGTTGCTTCGAGCCAGACCAGATCTCCGGCTTTCCATGGAGAGAAGCTGCGGAAGGATCGGGAGGAAGTTACTTTTCGGGCAGATTCGTGGGCGGCGAGTGCTTCTTTTCTATTTTCATCCAACATTGTCAGGCGATCTTCCAAGGTGGGGATAAAGGTTTTCCCAAGTGGGGGAAATGTTCTGGGTTCGTAGCCATAGAGTAGGGAGAACAGGGATTTCTGGGTGAAGGAGTGGGGGGCAGAGTTGTGGTGGAATTCTGCGGATGATAGGGCATTTGACCAAGAGTGGGGGTTGTTGGCACAGAAGATGCATAGGTAGACTTTGAGCTCTTGATTTGTTCGTTCGGTTTGGCCGTCAGTCTGAGGGTGGTATGCGGATGAGAGGCAAACATCGTACTTGAGTAGGCGTGCAAGTTCAAGAGCAAAGGCTGAGGCGAATTGGGGGCCCCGATCAGAGATGATTGAGTTATAGAGACCAAACCATTTGAAAACATTGTGGAAAAAGAGGAGGGCTACTCCTGCGGCGTCAATGGTCTTTGAACAGGGGATGAACACTACCCCCTTCATAAGGCCATGGTCAACCACGACCATGATAGAATCGAAGGAGTTGGAGGGTGGGAGATCAGTGATGAGGTTGATGGAGAGTTGGCGAAAGGGTAGGAAAGAGGTGGAAGCGATGGGTAGGAGGGGGGGGTGTGAGGGGTGTGTGTTTGCTTTGCTTTGCTGGCAGGTGGGGCATCCCATGATGAAGTGTTTAATGAAGGTGGCAAGACCCGGCCACCAGAAGTCTCATTCTAAAATGGATTTGGTGCAGAAGATGCCCATGTGGCCAGTGAGTGGGGAGGAGTGGATGGTATGTAGCAAGGGGGTTCTGGCCGATGGTGGGACATACATTCGTTGGCGGAAGAATAGGTGGCCATTTTCGAAGGTCCAGTCAGAGGCAAGCAATCGGAGGAATAGGGGAGAAGTCGAGAAAATTGCCTCTAGGGTGTGGATGACTAGTGGGTCAGATGGTGTGGAAGATTTGATGAGGTCGGTGAGTGTGAGATTGAGTGCGTTGATCACGAGGGGTTCCGGTATGATGGGGGAGTTGATATTGTCGAGGGAGGTGTCTATGTGGTCTTGTCGGGAGAGGGCATCTGTGGGTCCCATCTTGGTTCCAGGAGTTACCTTCCAGACGATGTCAAAGTCCTGAAGGAAGAGGGCCCATCAGGCTTGTCATTGGGAGAGTTTACATGGGTTGTGAAGGTAGGAGAGATTTTTGTGGTCAGTGATAATTGTGGTGGGGTGATTGGCGCCTTGTAGATGATGGCGCCATTCTGCGAGGGCTAGGATGACTGCAAGGAGTTCACGGTCGTAGATGTCATAGTTGCGTTCGGCAGGGGCCAGGGTTTTGGAAAGTAGGCTAAGGGGCGAAGATCGCCATTGGGGTCAGGTTGCATGAGGACTGCTCCGGCAGCAGACAGGGAGGCGTCGGTCATAACCGAGAATGGTTTTGAGGGGTCTGGGAGAGTGAGGACAGGGGCAGAGCAAAGGGCAGAGATGAGGGATTGGAACGCCTTTTGCTGGAGGGGGGTCCAGTTCCAAGTCTCGTTTTTCTTGGTGAGGAAGACCAGGGGGGCTACGATGTTGGAGAAGTTGGGGATAAATTTCCTATAGAAATTAGCGAATCCGATGAACGATCTGATGCCGGTAACGGTTGTGGGGGGTTTCCAGTCCTTGAGGGCAGCGAGTTTGTGGGGGTCCATCTGCACTTCTCCCTTCCCAATGATGAGACCAAGATATTCCATAGTTTGGAAGTCGAAGAAACATTTGGATAGCTTGATGGAGAGGTTGTGTTCACGTAGTCGGAGGAGGACTCGTCGAGTGCGTTCATGGTGGAGGGAGAGAGGGCCTTTGGTGCAAACCCCAAGGTCGTCCATGTAGATTTTCAGCCAGCGCTCAGCGATCATATCAGCGAAGATGTGGTTCATGAATGATTGGAACATGGAGGGGGCGTTGGAAAATCCAAAGAATATTACCATAGATTCAAAGAGTCCTAGGGGGGTGATAAAGGCCGCTTTCCATTGGTCAGATTCGTGGATTCGGATGTTGTTGTATCCCCATCGGATGTCCATTTTAGTGAAATGGTCGGCGTCTTTTATGTCTTCTAGGAGATCGGATATGAGGGGTAGGGGGTAGGCGTTCCAGATGGTGTGAGAGTTCAAGTAACGATAGTCTTGACATGGGTGAAGGGTCCCATCTTTCTTTGGAATGAAAAAGAAAGGGGAGGCTTGTGGGGACTTCGATGGGATGATACGACCGGTTTTGAGATGTTCTTTGATGAATTCTCTAAGAGATTCCCTTTCTTTGGGATTCAATGGGTAGACTTTAGCGATTTTTGGAATGAAGGAGTCTTTGAGATCAATAGTATGATCAAAGGACCGGTGGGCTGGGAGGACGTTGTGAGAGGATTCGTCGAAGACATCAGCAAAGTCTTTGCAGAACTCGGGGACAGTGGTTAGGGAGGGCATTGCTTTCTGGGCGATCTCCGTGGAGATGGTTAGTTTATAGATCTCTTCTTCCTCAGTCTCCTTCAGGGGAGGGCGCTCACGGAGAGTCCTCTCGACCCTCTGGGGAGGCATAGGAATAGAGAGAATGTGATCCTTCCAATCTATGTCGGAGTTCCATTTGGTTAGCCAGGGCATACCCAAGATGATTTGAGGGGTTTTCTGTCGAAGGACAAAAAGGGGTTCAGTCGAGGAGAAGGAGCCATGGGAGATGGGAGCAGTTGTGGTCCAGCAGATACTCCCGGAGGAGTTCAGCGTTCCATCAATGTTATAGGCCAGGATTGGGTGAGGGAGTTTCTTAAGACGGAAGTTTCCTCGAGGTAGGAGGCGAGGGTCAATGAAATTTCCAGTTGCTCCGGAATCGATGAGGGCGGAGGTTTTGACGCTTAGTACTTTGACATCTAATCGAAGAGTTCTATTCCTTTGAGATACTATGAGTACATGGGGAGAATCTAGGGAAGGAGACGTCGAGGCTGCTTCCCTTTTTAAAAATCCTTCGCCTTTTGTACATTTGTGAACTGGATAGCATTTACTTCCTCTTTGTCTTCTTCGTAGCACATCCTTAGGACAGAAAGAATTTCTGTCTCATTTTTGCCAGAGGTGTGAAGGGAGTTGACATACTGTTGGAGGGGGGATGGTACAGTGGGGGTGGGGGGTGTGGATGGTGGGAGGGGTGGGATGAGGGTGGTGGCTCGTACGTTCTGGGGATGACCAGTGGTTTTCTTACAACTGTGGGCGTCATGCCCGACAGTTCGACAACGGAAGCACCATCCTTCTTTGATACACTTGGCACGTTCGGTTGGGGTGAGTTTGGCTAGGGTGACGGTCGAATCTACTTCCATAGCATTGGGGTCTCTGTTAGAGGGGCGAGGGTGGTTAAAAGAAAAGGAGGAGGAGGTAGTTCCAGTGCGGAGAGCTTGGATCCTCATCTTCTGGGCATGGAAGGTTTTAGCCTTCATCACCCAGTCTGCGATAGTAGTGGGGATGGTCCCCATGGACAGGATCATGGTGGTGATTTGTTGGTCAAGTCCCAGGGCAAAGTGGTCAATGAGGGTGGCTTCGTCTGTGATGTCAGACTTTCCAGCAAGGTTCTGGAAGTCAGTGATGTATTGTTGGAAGCCGTCATGGGAACAAGAGATTTTCTGGCGTAATTTGGTCAGCTCTAGACGAGCTGAGGCCTTCACATCATAGGGGAAGAAGGTGGTTTCGAAGTCTTTGGTGAAATCGAGGAAGGTTTTCCCGGCAGTGATGTTGGGGTCGGCCATTTTGTCATACCATGCTTCAGCAAAGGATGCTCCTCGACCTGTGGGCATCCTGTTGAGCATGGTCATGATCTTTTCTGGGTCTCCAGGGTAGAGGTTGTCATTGATCAGGAAATAAGCTCTCATGGCCTTCATCCATCGAGAGGCATCGGAGGAAGACCCGGTGAAGTCGGCAGGGAGAGTGGCTTTAAGTTCAGAGGGCATGACTGGGGACGGCGAACGGGAGAGGGAGATTGGGCTGGGTTGATGCGAGGGCGGACTGGGTTGACGTGGGGGAGGACTGGGTTGACGTGGAGGAGGACTGGGTTGACAAGGGGGGTTGCTTGGTCTTTGGCCTTTGGGAGAAGGTGCAAAAGATGGGTCGAGGAGTGGGGTCCGGCTGGATCCGGTGATTCGCCTTGAGGATATGTGGTACTGAGAGAGATCAGGGAGTTCAGAGTCACTGTCTCCTGGGGCTTTGAATGACATGGTGAGGGTTGGGGTAGGTCCTTCACCTAAGAAGGTGGAACCAAGAAGATTCTTGATCTTTTGTTACACGTAGCATGCAAAAGAAGGCTTGAGGGCAGTGGAGACTGTCTGCAGGCGATACTCACGAAGAGACTGACGTCTAGCAGAGGTTTGGGACTAAGAGGTTGACCTTAGAGTCGCTAAGATCACTCGAGACTGCGGAGCAGTAGAATGACTCAAGAGTATACGCTAATATTGCGCAGATCAAGAATGGGGACGGAAGTACGGGAAGGCGAGGACTATATACTAGAGAGAGGTGAGACTTCCCACGCGCGGACCAGATGGAACTAGGATACGACTAAGTGTGAGAGAACTTAGCTAGGAGAAGGTGGTCCGAGGTAAAGGCAAACAATGGAGTCCTACAGAAAACAGGCTAGGGATAGCATAGAGGGTCCTCCAATAAAGAGGTATACCTCCTGGGCCCAGAGGACACGATGTCCCCAGTAAGAGACTAGAGAGGAGAAATGTACGACTAGGAGAAAATGATAATAGGGAAAGAAAACTGTAACAATGTCTGTTGAGGATCTACCTATAGACTTTCCTACTATAGCTTCTCACACATCCATGGTCTATGACCCATTATCCTCCCCCTCTTGTATCCCTTCCCCCAGATGGGGAAATCCCACTTTGCCATCTGCTCCTCGCTGGAGCAACTGCACCCCATTGCCTGAACTCCCTCCTGTGTCACTCGCCACCATCGTCCCTGCTCCCATCCTCAGCATCGACGTCCCCATTAATGTGCACCATATGCGCGAAAACCACCCCTCTCGTGACGACCTACAACAGCTCGCATCGGCCCTCACCAACTCCCACATCATGATCCCCCTCCAGTTCTTCATACAGGATGGATCCCCCATCAAGCTCATATCAAAACTCTACCTGCAGGTCGCACGTCTCGGGCTCCTACCCCCTCGTCCCTTCCACACTGAGCTCACCTGCTATAGCACGGTTGTGACCCAAGTCTATTGGGATGCCTGCGCCATACTCCTATTCCTGGGGTACCAACTCGGGGCCCTGGAATTCTTCCAAGACCTCGACTGCTACCAGCAAGAGTTTGAGACCCGCCATGCTGCCCACACCACATCTACCCCATCTGCATCTTTTTCCCCTCTAGACCCTGCTGACCTGGACTTCTT
This sequence comes from Retiboletus flavoniger, assembly GCA_038089835.1. Lineage (NCBI taxonomy): Eukaryota > Fungi > Basidiomycota > Agaricomycetes > Boletales > Boletaceae > Retiboletus > Retiboletus flavoniger. The sequence goes on from JBBPLO010000506.1 coordinate 13,768, forward strand.
AGCCTGAGAGGAAAGCTTTTGGACTGGCAACAATGGCTTTGTACCCCTCACCCTGAGGCACCCTTACAATTGCAAAGCCTGCTTCTCCTGCCACCACCTCAGCCACTTTCGGGCCAATTGCCATGTCTATCAATGCCCCCTCTGTTTACAGTTCATGCCTGGGCACCCCCAAACCTCCTGTCCCCTTCGGTGGCCCGCCGAACCACTTCCCTTCTCATTGTCTAGCTCCTCCCGTGGATCGCGATCCCCCACTCACCACTGCAACCGCCGAACTCAACCTACGCCACCTTATCCGGTTCCACCTCTGCGCTGCCGTCACAACCATCGCCCCCATTGCAACCATTCCCCCAACCCCACCATTAACTACAGCGATGATAACTGTGATGATGTATTCAATGACCAGGCTTACACTAATATGACCGGCTCTCCGGGAGCGGCCTACATAGACCTTTAGGATTAGAAGGGTCATCAGGGACTTCCCCCCTAGTATGGGGGTAATGTTACGATTGGACTGTGGATACGTTCTTTCTTTTCCCTTTTCTTTTACTTAGCTAAACCTTCTTCTGTCCTCGCTCCCTCTCAGACATCAGGTATGCCGTTACTGCCTCGTGTACCGCTTCCCTGGTTCCTTCCACACTTCACCAATCACTGGCATTCTTCAGAACCATTGTATTATTAGATCTGACTCGCTCTGACTCAGAACCCTTATCTCTGATGCTGATGTGTCCCTTTATGTAACCCTCTTGGCAGCCATACTTATAGTCGCCTTGTCGCTCCTGTATTTCCTTAAGCTTAGTCTTCTCAATCTACAAGTTGCTTAGCCTCCACTGCACTCTTGCCTGAACTAAGGCTCACTAAGGCTAAGGGACTTCCCTTGAGTCTTCACTTCGTCCTCGTCCTTGGAACCCCCTTGGACTTGTCCTCCACACCCTCTCGTTAGGGAATCCCTTTGGGTTAGAGTGTCCCTCTGAACCCCAGCGTGCTGAAGTCCTCTGTTGGTACTCTACTTGTGTACTCTTCCTCGTCCTTCGTCTCTCAAGCAGCTTACCTTGAGACCCCACCAGTACTCCCCTAGCCCAGCGTAACAGTAATGAGGGTAGAGAAGGCACGTTGTTGGAGGGGGGTCCAGATCCAGGGTTCATTTTTACGGGTGAGGAGGGTGAGGGGTGCGATGATGTTGGAGAAGTCGGGGATGAACTTTCGGTAGAAATTGGCGAAGCCTAGGAAAGAGCGGATCTCTTTGACAGAGGAGGGGGGTTTCCAATCGTGCAACACAAAGAGTTTGGTGGGGTCCATTTGTAGTTGACCCTGTCCGATAATAAGACCAAGGTATTTCATGGTGGGGGAGTCGAAGGAGCATTTAGAGAGTTTAGCAGTCAGATTATGATCGCAGAGGTGTTGGAGAACTTGTAGGGTTCGATCATGATGGAGGGTGAGGGAGCCTTTGGTGCCGATCCCTAGGTCGTCCATATAGATTTTGAGCCAACATTCAGCGATCATGTCAGCGAAGATGTGATTCATGAAAGATTGGAAGGTAGTGGGGGCATTGGAGAATCTGAAGAACATGATGGTGGGTTCAAAAAGTCCGAGAGGGGTGATGAAGGTGGCTTTCCACTGATCCTGTTCTCAGATGTGAATGTTGTTATATCCCCACATGATGTCGATAGAAGTGAAGATGTCCGCATCTTTGAAGTCATCGAGGATGTCAGAGATGAGAGGTAGGGGATAGGCATTGTGGATGGTATGGGAGTTGAGATATCAATAGTCTTGACAGGGATGTAGAGATCCATCTTTCTTTGGAATGAAGAAGAAGGGGGAAGCCTGAGGAGATTTCGAAGGTACAATTCGTCCAGTTTTGAGATGCTCGTCTATGAAGGTTTGGAGAGCTATTTTCTCGGTGGGATTAAGAGAGTAGATTTTGGCTATTTTGGGGGTAAATGAGTCTTTTAGTTCGATGGTGTGGTCAAAGGACCAATGAGCAGGTAGTTGATTGTGAGAAGAGGCAGTGAAGATGTCCACAAAGTCTTTACAGAAAGGGGGAATGGAAATATTAGGTTTGGGAGTGGAGATGGCGATCTCAGTAGAGATAGTGATTTTGTTGATGAAGAATTCTTGGACTCCATTCAGGGGAGGACACTCATGGAGAGGTCGCTTGACCCTCTGGGGAGTGGAGAAGGAAAGGATCACCGTTCAATTTTTCCAGTCAATAAGTGGATTCCACTTGGATAGCCATGGTATTCCAAGGATGATTTGTGGGGTTTTCTGTTTTAGGACGAAGAATTCAGTGGAGCAGGAAAAGGATCCACAGCGGATAGGGGTGCGTGTAGTTCAATGGATATTTCCTGAGAGGTTTAGGGTTCTGTCAACATTGTACGCAAGGATGGGGGTAGGTACTCTGGATAGTCAGAATGACCCCTTAGGTAGGAGGTGAGGGTTGATGAAATTTCTGGTGGCACCAAAGTCCACAAGAGCAGAGGTTTTGACACTTTCTTGTAAAGTAACTTTTAACTGCAGGGTTCTATTGTTCGGAGAAGCTACAAGTACATTGGTAGGGCGAAGAGAAGTAGACATCGAGGCAACTTCTCTTTTTAAAAATCCTTTGCTTTCAGGATTTTAGCTAACGGGATGGAATTTACTTGTTCTTCAGGGGTATCTCCAGTGTTTTCTTCATAGCACATGCGGAGAATGGACAGGATTTCATTTTCATTCTTGCCAGAGATGCAAAGGGAGTTGATGTATTGTTCCAGGGGAGAGATAGGTTTAGGGGATGGGGGAGGTGGAACCAATGGGTTAGAGGTGGAGGTGGTAGCGAGATGGATGTTCTGAGTGGGGTGAGAGGTGGTTTTCTTGCAGCTTCTGGCATCATGTCCAGGGAGTCTGCAGTGAAAGCATCTTCCCTCTTTGATGCACTTGGCTTGTTTGGTTGGGGTGAGTTTAGAGAGAGCAGTAGCGTTGACATCCATGGCATTAGGGTCGCAGGTGGACTTAGGAGAGGACCAGGATGGGGGGGTATGTCTGGATCGAAGGGCCTGGATCCTCATTTTCTGGACATGGAAGGTTTTAGCTTTTTCGATCCATTCTTTGATTGTGGTGGGAAGCATTCCCATGAAGAGGATCATGGTGGTAAGTTGTTGGTCGAGACCAAGGGAGAAGTGGTCAATGAGTGTGGTTTTGTTGGAGATGTCAGATTTTCCAGACAGGTTCTGGAAATCAGTGATGTATTGTTGGAAGCCATTGTCTGTCTTGTTGGAGTTTTGACAGAGTTTGGTGAGTTTGAGATGAGCAGTGGCTTTTATGTCGAAAGGGAAGAAGGTAGATTCGAAGGCAGCAGCAAATTCAGGGAAGGTTTTTCCTGTGGTGACGGTTGTGTTGGCCATTTTGTCATACCAGGATTCTGCAAAAGTAGCGCCTTGTCCTTTGGACATCTTGTTCAAGGAGGTCATGATTTTATCGTCGTCGGTCTGGTAGAGTGCCGAGTTGCTGTTGAAGTAGGCCTTCATGGCCTTTATCCATCTGGAGGCATCAGCAGATTTTCTGGAGAAATCTGCAGGGAGGGCGGCTTTCAATTCTGTGGTGTGAGTGGACATGATGGGGGGGCTGGGGGGAGTAAATTGGATGGGACTGGGTTGTTGGCGAGGTGGTGGGCTTGGTTGACGAGAGGGTGGACTTGGTTGTTGAGGGGGTAAGCTTGATTGTCAAGGGGGTAGGCTTGGTGGAAATGAGGGATAAGGGGGAGTTCTTTGGGAGGGGTCCGGTAGAAGTCTGCTAGAGCCGGGGATTCGTCAGGACGGAGTTCGGTATCTGGTGAGGTCTGGAAGATCGGAGTCTTCTTCCTTGGGTACTCGATAGAACATAGTGAAGAGTGGTGGGTCCTTTACCTAAATAGGTGGAACCGAAGAGATTCTTGATCTTTTGTTATGCGAAGTGTACAAAGGAGGTTCTTGGGAGTCTTGCTTGGATAAGGCGATACTCACGAAGAGACCGACATCTTATCTTAAGCTAAGAGATTTACTGAGGCACTAGGGTCCTTAGGATTGCTAAGGCTAGAGGATTGATGAAGATACGCTTGTATTGCACAGATCAAGAATGGAGTACAAAGAGTGAAGCAACATGTTATTTATACTACAGGGATCAGCACACAGACCATGGAAAGCTATGGAAGTTTGGAGAACTAGCTGATGTAAGGAGAATCAGTGAGGAGGGTTTAGTCTGAAGTAAGAGAGAGACAATAACTATGATTGGTTATCGGTAAATGGGCAAAGCATAAAGCAGAAGAGCTACTAATGATGAGGTAGGCATTAGCTACACGAAGTGAGATATGCCTAGTCCAGCTGCAGAATGGACAAAAGTGGACTACAAGAAGAATGCCATGAAAAGGAAGAAAAACAGTAACACCCTGCTCACCCTTCTCACATGCAAAGACAAACCCTGGCTCTGGACTCCACTCCAATAGTGCGCCTTTTCCACCCTCGTTAATGCCCTTTGCTCCACTCCCATACTTTGTCTTCCTGACACTTCCCAACCATTCTTTGTTATGACCAATGCCTCCCTCCTAGCTGCCAGTGCCATTCTCATGCAATAGGATGCCAACGGAGATCTCCAACCTATCACTTATTTCTCCAAAATCTTTGCCCCCACCAAATGCAACTATGACATCTATGATCAGGAACTCCTCGCTGTCATCCTCATCCTTTCAGAGTGGTGTCAATACCTCCTTGGTGGCCCCCACCCTATCACTGTCATCACTGACCATCGCAACCTTTCCTACCTCCACGATCCTTGCAAACTCTCCCGTCACCAAGCCTACTGGGCCCTC
>JBBPLO010000507.1:0-18576 GCA_038089835.1 Retiboletus flavoniger
TGAAACATCTACATGGTTTCTAGTATCCGTCCTGAATATGTCTTCGAGAAGACCGTCGCGTTCATGGGGTCTTTTGCCCTCCTCTACACGGTGGCGGAGAGCTTTATCATACCACTTACACCTTCTCCAGACCAGTCGTTCTTTCGCTCGCTATTGGATTTAGCCCTCCCGTTCATGATTTCTTATTTGTTGCTTTTCTACATTATATTCGGTAAGTTCCGATAAGAACCCTCTGGTTGTGTTACTGACAGGCCCTGACCTGTATGAAGAGTGCATATGCAACGCGTTCGCTGAGTTGTCATAGTGAGTACTGTACAGGCACAGGTCTTCGGAGGCGTGAGCTCACCCACCGAATAGTTTCGCGGATCGGCAATTCTACGAAGACTGGGTGATTCCGTTCTTGTGCGCAATGCTACCGAGAACATACTGAACTGACTTTTACAACCGCAGTGGAACTCGACCTCGTGGGACGAGTTCTCTCGTAAATGGAACAAGCCCGTCCATCAGTTTCTTCTTCGACATGTATACGCGTCGTCGCTTGCCGCATATCCGTCTCTCTCTCGTACAGGCGCGATGTTTGTCACATTTTTGTTGAGCGCCGCAGTTCATGAATTAGTGATGGTCATTGTTACACGGAAGTTCAGGTGAGTCACTCGTCGATACTGAATTGCGTCTACACTGTCGAAACTTCGGGTAGACTCTACCTGTTCTTCATGCAGCTCGTCCAGATCCCGCTCATTGTCGTCTCGCGCGCGCCAGTGGTCAAGCAAAACAGACTCATGGGCAACATCGTGTTCTGGCTCGGTCTTTACGCGGGCTTCCCGTTATTGTGCGTGGCGTATGTCGCCTATTGAAAAGGATGTCGGGAGATACCCGATGTGAGAAGCCCACCATAGATTACCTACCATTGGTCGTTTAGTACCATAATCATCGTTAAGTGCCGCTGTCATCCTCAACTCCGAGGGATGGTACACTCTCGGGTAACGTATAATGTATTTATCCCCATTGCTGCGATTATCGTTAATCGAATCGCAAGATGAACGTACGAGCGCAACGATGCATGTACATAAATCGGCATTCACCGCGAAACGCAGCACGAACGTGGTACGACAAGTAGTCTCGGATCAGACGTACTAAGAAAATATCCCGCGAAGTATCGGGCATGTGCGAACACTTCAAGTTCCCGGAACAACCGTCCGGCTCCGAGCTTCTGAAAAGCCGCGCGGCAAAAACGGATCGTCCGAGGCAAGGGGGAACGTGTGTCGACCCACGTCTGTCCTTCACAGGGAAACGCAAGCTCGAAGGGATTTCGAAACCCATTTGCCCGAGTGGTGTGAGATAGGGCTGCGAAGTAGAGCAGTGGCTAATGCCATGGTGTTTTTCTTTTTGGAATCCAGAGTATGGGTGTCAATACCTTATGTAAGACACAAGCAATAGTTCGAGGGCTCAGGTGTACTATTCGGGGCCCCTATTCCTACATCCTGGCAAACGTCCTGGTATGAGGTACCGGTCCGTCGTTCCCGCAAACCGTTTTAGATGGGCCTAAGACGTCCAACTTGCATTGACCCATTTTATCAAAGACGCGTGCATGTAGGTATCCTGGCTATGGGAGTTACTATCCATGATGATGAGCCTGACTGCGAACTGATGGGACTCGGTGCCAGCCGTGCTTGCTGCCTCCTCTCGTCCTGGCCAATATGGAGTGGCGCTGGTGAAACAACGAGAATGTCCGGTTACCAGACTACCCTGATGGTGGCACTGGCACTACTGTCAGTGCGGGATGTTGATGTACTGTTCGGAAGCATCACAGTTTTGGAACTTGGTCTGAATTAGCTTCCTGCAGGGCATCGGGGACGAATCTAGAGATGCTGAGCCTTGTATTCCAATTCCCATTTTCACTGATGCGTGGGACGTGAATCGGCATTCACCGTGAAACGTAATATGATACGATCCCCTTCATGTACATTACGGAGCGGTTGAAAGTTTCGTAGCAGCTGCGATCTACCGGGAACACCTTACCGTTTACATAATAATGGTGCGATCAGTTTGCTTCCTCCGGTTCCGCCCTATCCCCTGACAATCCCAGGGATCGCGAATGCCACGGGTGTGTACAGAAATAATGGTGTCAGTGTCTTGGATATGGTGCCAGCTCAGTTACATTGAAGACAATATTGCTGCAAAGGTCAAAGCTAAACGTACCTCAGGTTGCCATACAACTTGCTCTACCATTTTCTCGCCCCGGGGGTATTATCGGAATTTGGTGAAACGTGCAAGCTTGCAGATACGATGCCAGTTTCCATTTCCTATTTTTACTACCAGCCTGCGGGGTTTTTGCCATTATTGGGTACTTCCATTGGATTCTTCAAAGGCCCACAGTATTTCGTTCCAGCAATGACCGCCGTGGCAAAGGGCATGGCCAGCAGCCCGACCCCCGTCGTCCAGGATGAACTTACCCCGCTCTTACCGACCTCGTCCCGAAAGAAGGCACGAACACCCCTCCCAAAACTTCAGCTCGGTATTCTGCTACTAATACAATTCGCTGAACCGATATCATCCATGTCCATATATCCCTACATCAATCAGCTCGTCGGCGAGCTCGATATTACGGGAGGGGACAAGCGCAGGGTGGGATATTACGCGGGCCTGATCGTAAGTTGCGATGATTCCATTCGAGATTCGCACTCCATCGGGTGCCATAGGAATCCCTCTTTTTCGTCACGCAGTCCATGGCCGTGATGCATTGGAGCCGCTTGTCTGATCGAATTGGTCGAAAACCGGTGATTCTGATCGGCTTCTCTGGTTTATGTGTTTCGATGACGTGCTTCGGGCTCTCAAAAACGTTTTGGCAACTTGCAGTCAGGTCAGTTCAAGTCGAACATTCTAGGCATCAGCTGAGTCCTCTCAGTCGATGTATATGTGGTTTACTGAACGGCAATGCCGGCGCCGTGAAGAGCATGATCGGCGAGCTGACGGATTCGACAAATATAGCACAAGTGTTCGCTCTGATGCCTATTGGATGGTGCGCTGGATCGACACTGGGGTGAATGTTGACTTGCTTCCATGTGCATTAATTTCCCACGGCTAATGATAGCGTGCAAGGCCATTTATGGGGGGAGCTCTTGTTCGACCGGCGGGCCGCCTGCCTGAGATCTTTTCCGGTTCTTTCTGGGAAGAATATCCTTATTTTCTTCCGTCTGGTGTAGCTGCCTCGACCGTGGCAGTGACGACCATACTTCTATTCTTTTTTTTGGAGGAGGTCGGTCGAGACATCTCATGCGCCTACCGGCGATTGCTCACCCGACCATAGACATTGGCCCAGAAGCGCAAATACAAACCTTCCCTGTCGTCGAACGGGGTAATCGATCCAAACCCAGAGCGATCTATGCCTAATACCAGGTCACCCATACCCCTCCGAGACCTCCTCATACCGTCCATTATCTGTCCCGTCGCCTGTTACGCTATCCTGGGATACCTCGACATCTCGGCAAGGTCCCTTCTGCCCCTGTTCTTTTCCACCCCGATCACCTATGGCGGCCTAGGCCTGTCCCCGTCCAGCATCGGCACGTGGCTCGGGTTACTAGGCCTCGTCGACGGCCTCTTCCAACTCGTGTTCCTCGCCAAGCTCGTCGACTGGATGGGTCCCAAACGCCTCTTTTGCAGAGCAATCTTGTGCTACGTCCCCCTTGTCCTTCTCTTCCCGACCATGAGCTGGATCGTGCAGATGAGCGGCGTCGTCGACGTGTGGATCTACGCCTGTATCGTCCTACAGCTCGTGCTGATCGTCTTTTGGGACGTCGCGTTTGGTACGTGGGCATATTTGCTCTTGTGCGTCTGGGATCTTACATAATGCGAACACGACGCGACGGCAGCGTGCATGTTCATGTTCATCACCGCGTCTGCGCCGTCTAAGAACACGTTGGGATCCATCAATGGCATGGGCCAGACGTCGGCGTCGATCGCGAGAGCGGTCGGACCTGCGATGGCTACCTCGATGTATGCGTTCTCGAAAGAGCACCGCGTCTTGGGCGGGCATGCGGCGTTCGTCTGGCTCGTGTTCGTGGCCATCATCTTCAACTGGTTCGTTCCTTCGGGTCTGCCAGACGAGTGTCACGTTCGGGACGAGTAGATGCTGGTCGGCGCTCTCCTTCTCTTTTCTGGACATGTTACGATGCTATGACTGGGTAGCAATTTGTGTGATCAGACTCGGGGTCGAGACGCACAATGTATCTACAGAGCGGGAGAAAGGGCAAACGACATAAAAAATGACCTTGTTCCTAAATATGCACAACGTGTCGAGCGCTGTCAAGTGCGAAAGCATACGTAGGGTATCACTCTCAAAAAAGATATAGCATAGGTAGCAGGCAGGAAAGCAAGAGGCTACCGAACGGGATGTCCGTTCATGACCTTGTCTATTGTTTTCGTCCGTAAAGGCGTATCTGTAAAGAGTGCCTTGACCAGCATGACGAGCTCGTCGATATCAAAGTCCACCAATGCGCCCTCCTCGAAAAGATACGTCAGATCCGCCATGGACGCTTCCTGGAGGAAAAAAAAGGTCAGTCCGGGATGCGATCCACCTCCTCGACCATCGCGTACCAGGAGTTCCGATAGGTACGAAAACTTCAACCACGACGGAACGTAGGAGACGACGAACGAAGACTAGATATCAAACGGATTAGCAGGGATCATAACTATGTCATCGAGAGTCGGCTTACTTCGCTCGTGTTCTCCACGAACAACCCTTCGAGTGCCGTCAAGATCCGACAGAGCTCGCTCAGCTTGTGCGACTCCACTTCAGGTATGTCCGATATCACCAAGACACTATCGAGGATGCGTGACAAAACGCCATCGACCACCAATCCTACTGCTGCATAGTACTTGCTTTTCGGAAGAATTGACTTCGTGGATAGCTGAGCGAGTGGCGGAGAGTTCTGAGAAGCGCGCTCACCTTCCAGGCGTGTGCGATACCTCGTACGTCCCGAAGAACTCGGGTGATCACCATCTCGCACTCGTCATAGCGTTCTTGGTCCGACGTGTCCGTAAAGCCGTCGGCATCCCCCAAAACCTCTTCCAGTGCCGCTATTTGATTGTCCTAACATCGACAAGTCAATACGGGTATGCATTTCCATGACAGTAATGACCACTTACAATGCCTTGATAAAACCAACTATCTGCTAGAACTTTGAGGTCGTCTTTGCATTCCTCCAACCTTTCTTGAATGCTGGGCAGCCCTTGTTCATGTTTCAACACGCGGGATATCTCCTCTGAAAGGTAATAGCAATCGTTGGAAAATTGCATGCGGCCGACGGGCTGTAACAACCTCGACGCAGCCATGACAGGATGCAACGCACGGTACAGGTCGAGGATCAAAGGAGCAGACTGCATGATCAATGTTCCTGGAGCTGAAGTGGAGGGAGATGACTTAGAGAAGATGCCAGAAGATGAAAGCGCTCTGCCCTCGCGCAAAGCATCCTCGACGGCTTGGGCAATACGTCGAACGAGCACCGATACCGGATACGGTTCCTTGTTGACGGTGTTGGCGTTTTGTGAAGGTTTAGGAGGGGGATGATGGCCATTAGTAACGTGGCCGTTTGTTGGTTGATCTCCGTTGCAGAGTGGCTGTTGTCGGCTGCTCGAAGCTGGCGTTGCCGGCCCTGGCTGGAGAGGGAAAGCTTTGGAAGGTGCAACGGGTGGGCGGTCCGGTAAAGTCATCTCATTGGCGACCGACTCGTCAGCCCACGGGTCATCATCCCAAACTTCGTCTTCCATGGGTTCCCCTGGTGTAATTTCAGCTGAATCCTGAGTGCTCGTCTCGGGTGATTCTTCGGCCGATTCATCGTTCCAACCCCAAGCTTCATTCGGATCTGGCTCAGGTTCCTCCGAATCTGGCTTCGAAACGGGGGCATCTTCTGATTCCTCGACATCGTCATCAAAGCCCCATGCATCTCCTGCGTTTGTGCCCGAACTGGACGAATCCGTCTTAACGCTGTGAGCATCGTTCGAGTTGCGATTATCCGTCGCAACAGGTGCAGGTTCCACATTGGCGTGAATAACGTTAATGACCGTGACGAACTCGGCAGAAAACGTATCTTTGGGACGGGACGCACTGGCCAGAATAGTCTCTCGAACGTCGTCGAGAATTCGCTGTCGTCGTCCTCTCTCGTAGTGTCCACAAACATTGTCTACCCAATTCCTGATCTCTTTCTCAAAATTATCTCTTTTGAGCAGCCCAGCGACATATTTCGTCTCAAAATCGACAGCATTTCTGGACAGCTCCAGGAATGCAGGGAGAGCATCCAATTTCGAAGGCAGTGAAGGAATGAGCAGGCGGGTCATGATAGACGTCGTCAATGGTTTGACGAGACTTCTCGGGAACGTCTCGCGCTGTGACTGCGGTAGACAGGGAAATAGCGTATCATTGATAAACTCCAAAATACGTGATAGATTGCCGAGTGGTGTTGCGCCCTGCTTGGTAGACGAAGGGAGGCGTTCCAGTCTGTGAATGAACGAATCAAACTGAACATCCGGTTCCTGTGATATTGATAATGATGTAGGACGATCGAGAGAGTGGTCAATATAATGTGCGGTGATGTCACGCCGCAAAGTCGTCATATGTGCGGACAAGGAAGCAGGGGAAAGCGAGGACAGCACAGCATACAGCGGTATGGGGTTCTCCGAGTTTGGAACTACACGAGGGACATGAATATCAGGATCAACGGTCACTTGAACGAAGTCTTGGGACCAACCAAGAACAAAGGGTCGAACGATGACGTCTGTCGGCGAGACAACCACGCCTTGTGTGTACGCATTGTTCAATAGCTCTTCGATCCGGTTGGCGAGCACACGTAACTTGGACTGCAGAACGAATTCAGATACACAAACGCGCCCAACTACGACGCTACACACCCTTATGTCTGACATGATGGTCGCCTCCCCTAGGGGTGAAGGTGTCGTGTCAAGCAGCTGGGTCAATTTAGCGCTCGCTGGTACTGCCGTTGGAAGATCGCCCGATTCCACCAAGTGTTGCACCTTTTCGAGTAGGGTCTTGCATTCCGAGAGGTGTGACAGCGACGCGTGCAGTACGTCGGCGTTTAGGGACGCCTGAGCGAGAGATTGGTGTCTTCTGAGTGCTGCCAGGAGTGTCGGGGTGAGACCGTTCTAAATGATTCGGTGACTACCAATCCTGTGGATGACAACAGAAAGCCCGTACCTGCGGGTCTGAGACCGCGCGGTCGAGTGCATCCACGTCGCTTGCAAGACCTCGCAGCCGCTGCTGAGCAGACCTTGCCGAGACCAATTGGGCCTCAAACCCAGGAAGGTTCGCATGTATACGGTCGTGAATACGTTTCTGCTCGACCCGGTCAAGTTGTCACCGACGGGATTACGAGAACGGCGTACCTTGGTGAGACGTATGGACTCGTCCAGTTCCGCTCGCCACGAGGAAGTAACGGTGGAGTCCAGTGACTGGAAGGTCACCGAATCGAGTTTGGACAGAATCTGGGAGGAAACGTCAACCTGTCGGGGAAGATGCGACGGGATGGTGAACGTCATGACTGTCTTTCGGACTCGTCCAACGTGGTCAACTCTCCTCCAAGTCACGTGAGACAAAACAGGGGGCAATATTGCAAGGAGGGTAAACGTGATCCATTGATATACATGTGTTACTACGACAGAAAAGCGCCAAGATTACAAGGTTGATGACTATGCTAATGAGCTGGGTATCGGACGAGGCTGAATCCAGAATGACGGGACCGGTATCCAGAGGCGATGTGTTATCTCCACCCTCAAGTGAAACGCTTGAACGTAAATCTGCACAAAGAACGAGCGTCAGGAAGCGGCGAACGACTCAAATCAAATACGACGGACCCAAGGAACGCAAGGTCCTTGTCTGAACCAACTTGTTCCACCGCCTCGAGTTGGTCGGGCACGTTCCCAAGCTCGTCCGTGGGGAAGTAGGTCGTATCCGTAATAGAAGACAACGCCGGAACAAAGGGAGGTGCGACGTAGCGTAGGTTCTCCCAGACGCAGCCATAGAAGAATGGATGGTTCTTGACCTCGTTCACCCCAAGTCGGTGGCTGGCCCAATTCATCATACTAAATGGGCGAAATTTAGCTTTAGAATGGAAATACGCTCACGTACGCCTTACCCTCGGATCAAATGCTCCGCTTCCTTGCTGAGATGTACCTCGTCAGGGAAGTACAAATAATTAGGCCACTCGATAATCTTCTTGTACGTGTCACTTGGGTTCTCTGAACAGAACGGCGCGTAGCCAACAAGACACTCGAACATGATTGCACCCAAAGACCACCAGTCACACTCTTTACCATACCCTTTTAGCATGAATACCTCGGGCGCAATATAGTCAGGTGTACCTGATGGAGATTTAGCTACATTCGCGGATAAGTTCCGTGAGCCGAGTCCACTCACCGACGGTGGAGTATGCCTAGAACATGGAGACGTCAGCAAACATGTATAGTCGTCGGACGCGCTAGACTTACGAGCTTCCGGCGGTTGGCCTTCCAAGTCGCTATTTGCTCCCGGTTCATCGTGAGGTGGATCGCGTTGACCTGCACGCTATTCCGCGCAGGATCCCGTTGCTTTTCTTGCTCAATGAGGCGCTTGTAGTAGTCCCCATCGGTCGTCTTGTGAAGACCGGTAGAGAGACCAAAGTCGGACAACTTGAGATGACCGTTCTTGTCGATCAGGATGTTGTCGGGTTTGATGTCACTGGTCCGGGGTGATGAGGGATCGCGCCGAGGTTCGGAAGTGATACGTACCGATGAATGTACCCCAGGTCGTGTACGGCTTCTATAGCAAGGATACACTCTGCCATGTAGAATCGTGTGACATCCTCTGAGAATATGTCGTACTTCATGAGCATGGTCATGAGATCACCTCCGGGGAGGAACTCCATAATGAGATACAGGTATAACGGGTCTTGGAAAGAATAGAATAGCTGAACCACCCATGGCGACGTCGACTCGGCCAACAGGTCACGTTCTGCACGGACGTGGGCAAGCTTAGTTCACGAGTGAGATCATCGAGTCAGGGTGCAAAGGACGCATCCGACCGACCTGATCCCGTTTCAACATTTCCGCCTTTTGCAATGTCTTCATCGCATACACCTTGCCAGTATCCACTTTCTGGACGAGCCGAACCTATGCCAAGGAACGCCATCAAATGCAGATGGATGCACACGACCCTCTCTCACCTCTCCGAACGCACCCTTGCCAATGACCTTGACCGTCCGAAAGTCCGTCAAACGTATCTTGGTCCTCCGAAGCCTGAGATGCTGTGACTCGAGTTTACGATACTTGCGTATCTCGCGTTCCTTGGCTTCGTTGGGGATGGACCCCTGGCTGATCTTTTGCTCCAACTCGACGCGACTGTGGGGCAGGAGATTGGTGGTGAGAACCATCTGGACGACCACACCAGTGACCAGACGTACCGACCGTTCCGCTCGATGGCGACGTCGACGGCAAGCTTGTAGTAAGACTCGAGCTTGAGCTTTGCGGCGGTTGCACGGGAGACGGCATCGGGCGAGAAGCCCTCGGTGCTTCGTTCAAAGTAAACATAGTCCTCGCCACGGGCCTTGCTTGCCGTACTCGGTGCGGGAGAAGGCGTACGCTCTGGACCAGGGGCCGTGGACGGACTGAGACCGTTTGCACTGCCAGAAGATTCCGTGGACGGACGTTGACTCATGGCGTTAAAACGTGAAGGAAGTCGTGGATGACTGAAACAAAAAGGAAGAAGAAGGAACCGCCAAAAATTGAGTGAGAGTTGAGTAAACGAACGTAAGGTTGCGTCGCTACAATCAAATTTAGGCTAATGCGAACCAGCTCGCCACACCCCAGCACTACTTGGCAGTCAGTCCTGCGTACCTCACACGACGTTTGTTTAGATCCAAAGCCGTTGCCAAACAAACGCTCGTAATCGCATCCTCGCCAAATCCGTACGCGTTCAACGACCACTATGACAGACCTCACTTTCGACACGTTGATGGACGATGGCAACTACCTGGGCTCAGATAGAGCCAGGATGGAAAACAAGGTCATCCTGGACGAGCTAGAACGCAAAAAAAAGGCACGCAGCATGGCCGTGCCAACAGACGACAATCGCGTCAAGGCAAGGCTCCGCGAGATCGGTGAACCCATCACGCTCTTTGGTGAACGCGTGCGTACATCCCCCCTTTTCATTTCGTGACGCCATTCACGCACGAAACAGGCAGCCGACCGACGAGATCGTCTGATATACGTCTTGTCTCAAATCAATGCCGCCCGAGGAGAGGAGCTCCGGATGGAGGAAGAAGAATCATCCGAAAGCGAAGAAGAGGTGCGTTTCCACCATCTTCCCGATTCGCTCATCTTCAATTCGTCCACAGGAAGAGTTCTACACCGAAGGCTCGCTCGAGCTGCTCCAAGCCAGGAGGCGCTTAGCGGAGTATTCTTTGCCCAGGTTGGATTTCACCTACCAATAGGCGATATCAGTAAGGTGCTTACAACATCCTACCCTCTTCGTCATTGCAGAGCTCAAAAACGAGTCGCCCAACAGCGCATACATGCCAAGCTGCCCCTCACACGCATCATCGACCTGCGAAAGAAAATATTCGGTGAAGTCAAGGTAATCGGTAGCAGTCGTGCTCGCGCGCGTGCTGACATCACCGGCAGCGGTTCGGTAACCTTGGTTCTCAGATCGGCGACGACCGACCTATATCACAAGTCCGCTTCGCCCCCAATAGCAAAATTCTTGCCACCGGCAGTTGGTCGGGTACCGTCAAACTATGGAACGTGCCTGCATGCACACCCATACGAACGTTGCGCGGTGAGCAAATGAACGAACTTGCACCACGCGCCACGCGCCACGTAATAACATGGTCTTCCCTACAGGTCATGCGGACCGTGTGGGAGGCGTTGCCTGGCATCCACAAGCCACGCTCACACAAGGCGAGGGATCGGTCAACCTCGTCTCCGGGGCGGGGGACATGAGCGTCAACCTCTGGTCTCTGAACAGGTGCGCACCCTCCGATCCGCGTCCGAAATCCCGCCGCTCAGTGCACGCACTAGCGATGCCCCGCTCGCCACCATGAAAGGACACGCCGACCGGATCTGTCGGGTCGCCTTCCACCCCTCGGGTGACTACGTCGCATCCGCTTCCTTTGACACGTCCTGGAGACTGTGGGACGTGGCGACCGCAAAAGAGTTGCTCCTCCAAGAGGGTCACTCGAAAGAAGTCTACTCGGTTGAGTTCCAGGACGACGGCGCTCTCGTCGCATCCGGGTCCGTCGGCTTCTTCCTCCCCGCTGTCCTAACCCTAACCCTGCCACCACCAGCGGTCTAGACGCGATCGGGCGGGTATGGGATCTTCGCACGGGCCGAACGGCCATGGTCCTCGACGGCCACGTCCAAGCCATTTTCGGCATTGCCTTTTCCCCCAACGGGTGCGTCCCTCCCGCTTCTACAAAAACATCCGACGATCATCACTCATGTCGTGGGTCCCAGTTACCAAATCGCGACCGGCGCTGGCGACGACACCATCCGGATATGGGACATGCGCTCCCTGAAAGCGCTCTACACCATCCCTGCCCACGTCTCCAACGTGGCCGACGTTCGGTTTTTCAGGAGTGACGCCTTACCGCCAAGCGTCCCCCTTAACAGCGAGGTCGCCATGAACGGCATCAAAGAAATCAACGAGGAAGCGGACGCAGACAAGAGTGGCGATGACGACAACGTGGCAGAGGAGTGGGGGTACCGCTCGGGACTCTACTTTGCAAGCGCGGGGTACGACGGTTTCGTCAAGCTGTGGAGCGCGGACGATTGGCAGCTGCTCCGCACACTCACAACAGATTCTGGAAAGGTCATGTCCGTGGATCTCGCTACGGACGGTCAACTACTCGCTTCCGGAACCTATAACCGTAACTTTCAGTTGTTCGCGCCAGAGGACATCGCGATCTAGGTTGCGTCGGTAATAAATGAATTCAATAAAACCGATGCAGGTGTGATACAAGGCGAGGAACGAAAAAAGGGCTGTGCAGAGAGCGCACCGCGTACATATATAAAAATTAGATTACACCGTCCCTGACCTATAACAGGCAGGAGACCGAGTCAGTGACGAAAACTAGAATTGGATTCAAGGGAGCGGATCATGTAGGGCGTACCTTCTGCATAAACCCGGACACCCGAACAATGTCAACCACATGTGCTTCGCTTTCCATCGCAATCACCAAGTTTTCCAGCATCTGAACAAGCAATGCAAGCGTAAACACAATGTACAAGCTCAGGATTCACCACCATCAAGCGACTCACGTCCTCCACCTTGTCGACCGGAATCCCAGTGCAGAGCGCGACGATCCTCTTGCACTGGTACTCCTTTTCTGCGCTCGCTCCCTGCAAAGACCTTAGTCTTGCTTCCATCAACTCCTCCATTCTCAAATGCCATAGGTTCAGTCGTCGTAATCGAATCAGGCTCGCAATAGAGTCAGTCGTTGGTATTGGAGGCTCGGTCTCGACACTAAAAGAAATGTCCATCGAACCTGCGACTCCCGCCATAGTGGAGCTTGGCCCCCGCCATTGAAATGCAGGACCGGCCGTTTCCCGTCCGTCTCTACCAGAGAGGTCTGTCCTCCCTGTCCAGTCGAAGCTGTCTTCTTCCGCAATCGCTTTTTCAAGATTTCGTATCCGCTGATGTACCTGGTCAAGTTCTGCACATCGGCTTTGCCATAGTTGTATCTGCTTTCGTTGTTCCGAGAGCTCTCGGGTAGCAGCACGAAGGTGAGCTTGTGTCACGTCGAGCGAGTCTTGCTTTGCTTTGATTTCTGCAGAAAACTCGGTGCTGAGATTCTGAATCATTGTCGTCATGTCTACGAGTGGGTGAGCGCCGAATACTACCGCAGGAAAGGGTACATACCTGCGACGATATCCTGGCTTTTTTGCACCGGCGCGGAAGGACCTGTCCGCAGTGATGCTAGTAGGTCCTCCGCCCGAGGACCACCGCTTAGCTCCTAGAATAAAAACTGAGCACCGCGCATATGTTACGTACCGCGACACCTACCTCAACCTCTACTCCAAAGTCGCCAGGACGGAGGCCG
The DNA here is from genome assembly GCA_038089835.1 of Retiboletus flavoniger. Classification (NCBI taxonomy): domain Eukaryota; kingdom Fungi; phylum Basidiomycota; class Agaricomycetes; order Boletales; family Boletaceae; genus Retiboletus; species Retiboletus flavoniger. The sequence continues at coordinate 13,083 of JBBPLO010000507.1, forward strand.
AGTTTATTTGGCAATATTCGATTGGCACCGACATCCAACAACGTTCTTACCAAGCTTCGATTGCCGACACGCGCGGCGATATTCAGGGCGGTATCGCCATGTTCATCCTGAAGATCGACGATAGATCTGAAGTCGCCACCCTGGTTCTGTGCTATCCACATGAATATCTGATCGAGGTAATATCGGGCACAGACTGCACGGCCTTGTATGCCAGCAAGATACATGATGTGATGCAGGACTGATTTTCTGGAGGTGTCAAGGGTGCGTATAGACTGGTGTAATGCCTGAACGACGACGTGGAATATTTGTTGGTCAGAATTATGGGTGTCGATGGAGGCGCGCATCAAGGGAGTCTCCCCAGCGAAGTTACCACGGTGTATGTCGGCACCTGCAGTGATGAGTTGCTCTACGATGTTCTGGCGCCCGAGTGATGCAGCAAGGTGAAGGGCCGAGTGGCCCTTGTCGTCGAGGACCGCATCCACGTCGAGGGGAAGGGAAGGATCTGGAGTGAGTTCGCGAAGCAGTTCAAAAACAGGGTTTGGATCATCTTGACGGCAGATAGCAGCGACGAGCTGTGCACGGCGTGCATCTCTAAAAATAGACGTGTCGCGCAGAAGGGGCGCTCTCGTGGAGAAGCGGAGAGGGAGAGAATCGGTGTCTACGCCGTTAATCGAGTTGCCATTCATGGAAGGGGGGTGCGGAGAACGGGCCGTACGAGGCGACGGCGCGTCGTTGGTGGAGGTGGCGCGTAGAGGTTGGGAAGAAGGGGCGGAGGATTGGAAGGGTTCAGGTTGTGGGGTGGGCTCTTTGCGAGGTCGTTTGGTGGGAGAGGGGCCCTCGTCTTGTACGGGAAATGAGTGGATGTCGGCAGGCGCGTCGAGGAGCGGTTGGGATACACTGTAGGGATGCGAGAGGGACTGGATGGCAGAGACAACTTCCGAATCAGACCTGGCTCTCTTAAGAGATTGTTGGATTGGAGGTGGAGTCGGAGAAGGTGCATTGGGTGATGTGGCAGATTGATATGCGGACGAGGAGAAGATGGCGGACCTGGAGGGCGCGAGGGCGGACGTGGATGGGGTGAAGAGACCCTGGGCGCGACCCTGGTTGAGGAGACGGAGAGCGGAGCCAGGCATCATGGAGGCGGAGGGGAGGACGGACTGGGGGTACGGTTGTGCGGAGAAGGAAGACGCGGCCGAGATTGGGCGTGGGGACGGGGCGGTATTTGCGGCGGGAAGGGATGTGAGGGAGGTCGAGGAGGGCGTAAAGTCGAAGAGCGGCACGAGGAGAGGCGCGACGCCATACTGCGCGGCAATGTCACGACCGCGGTCGAGTGGAATCCTGGGAAACGAATGAGAAGGCGGGCAGAGGAGGGAGTGTGGGATGTGTACCAAGTGCCTTGGTATTTACCGTATCCACCTTGCACGATTTCGTGTTTACCGGGAAGGATTTCTTTCTCAAGTATCTTTGTGCGCCTGCCCTTTTCTATGCCAGCGACCTTGAGGATCTGTGTTGCATTGACATACGAGTCACCGCGTCTGCGCATGACGGCGATGCCGCGGACCATGCACTCGTAGACCTGGACACTGGGATTAAACTAGGGGCGTAATGGGAGAGAGCGAGACAGACCTGCACGGATGAGTAAACCGCATTGTATATTTTGACGGGGGGCTGCTGGACAGGGTGCATGAAGACGACCTGGTGTTTCACTCGCCGGGACGCGACTCGGATGGACGCGCCCTGTCGGAGCTGAAATCCGTGGGAGAGTAGGTTATCGCGATACGGTACGGTGAGTCCGAGCATTGATCAACGTAGCGTCCACAACCTTGCACTCGGTTTGACTCTTTTTTTTCAAATATCATTGATGAACGTGGTAATCTAGTTCGGGAGCGTGCCATGGTAACCCCATGTCGACGTATGCCCGAACGTAGGTATACGGCGCGGAAGCTGCAGGTGCGTGAAATATCAATGCATCACCCCCGACCTGCATGCACTCGCACTTTTTTTTCTGGAGGACTTGAAGCATACGTCACACTCTTTTACACAATGTGAGGATCCATCTTGCAGTCGCTGACTGTTCGTTTTTTCTTGGTTAGAATACATCCTCCACTGCATGAAGTTGATCGGGTAGAAGGCGGCGACCATAGGTCGGTTCATAGTACAAACACAAATGTCTAGGTCACAGATACTGCTACATCTTCAAGTCGATGATGTTTGCGTAGCGCAGCCACATAGTATCCATTGATCATTTTCAACATCCCGAGTCATCCGCTTAGATATCTCCCGCCTCCCAAGCCTCTAGGAGGTACCACATCTGCTGCTGCAGTGCCCCAAAGGTCAGGTTCACGTCCGTATACAAATGTCGACCATTCAACCCCTTCAGCACGTCGTACACCCAATTCTGGCAGTTCCAAGTCCACCGGTGACGAACAACCGGCACGAGCGCAATGTGATTCAGCAAATCGTCCAGCCGGGTCGGCGAAACGTATCCGATGACGTGGCTGCCCCGCCAGTCCTCGCGTTGATGGATTGGGATATCGAAGCGGTCTTGCGTCGCATAAGTGTTCATGTCGCCAACAATCTCGTGCGAGTTGCCGCGTTGGGCGGACGTGCGGACGATGATAGCCCAATGCAAGGGTAACGGACGGCCTCGGGAGTGCTTGCCACGCCAGAACTGGACGACTTCGATGGGGAAGTAGCCTGGAGGGACCTCCACAGGGTCGAGTATCGTTGGGTAAGGAAACTCTCCATTGGGGGCGGTGGGTGCTGGGAGGGCCGTGAGACAAACAGTCGACGACTAAGAGGGGGGCTTACTACTGCTTCCAAACATCGTCCTTGAGGATGTGTGAGGGTAGGTCTGTATTTTATTCGGCGGATCTGATGGCGAGGACCTTGAATGTCATTCACTTTGAGGAACTGCATTTTATATCGTAGGACCCTCCATTCTCTTTGTTCGATGTGGGCCGCGATCGGGATTGTGGACCTGTTTCCTGCCTCCTTTGTTATGCCACAAATGCAGTCCAAACTGTGGTGTCAACGCCTTGACGCTGTTACATGTGATGACTCGCCGATTGTCGTGTGAGAATGTAACCTGAACAATGCAAGATTGCTGATCAAGTAGAGTTGACGCGGACGTTCGGTCTGATCAGATCTAATCTATTGATCTGACTCAGGCCCCCATGGTACACAAAAGAGCAGGTTGATACACTTGGTGGTGTCCTGGTTGCCATTCCGCAGACCACTCCAGATATCCGTCCTTGCACCGTGCTATGTTATTTCGTCGTCACCGTGGTGTGTCGAGAACATAAATGTCATATGCGCTGCAGGGGAGGAATGCCCGGGAGTCTCTGTAGAGCTTACAGTCCACTAGCATGAAGCACAAATCGGTATCGTCGAATCACCATCCCCTATGATGTGGTGGTGCGCAGATAGTCCATCATTCGCGCAGCTCGTGCTTGCTATCTTAGACGACAGGGTACAATCAAAATGTAGTCGAGAAAGTGACGGTAAAAAGCTTCTTGTTCCAAAGTTCGAAACGGGCTATCCAATACGGCGCTTCATAAACGGAACCCAGGACAAGAACGGTGCACCAGAGTCTCGGACTTGGGGGCGGGCCGGGCCATCAGCAATTTCATCGAGTTTTGGGATGGGCTGCGCCCGTTTCCTTTTTGGAAGTTCCCGTAATCCCCCTTCCGACCCTTAATTCCTTTTTTCGCCGGCCCCCCAACTCTTGAATGGGCTACGGAAGTGTCTTCATTGAACGGTACGACCGGTTAGTTCATTTCAGCAGCTTTTCAGATTAATGCCACACAATATCTAATACCTCTGGGCAATTCTACCTATCAGTCCACTATATGGAACGGTGGAACAAGGACCCACGAGATCGGACGGATCCTTTGTACATTTCCAAGCTTGCTCTGTTCGAGTCTCTTATATTCGTATCAATGGTGTGTCGAATGCTAACTCATCTAATCGAACAGGTCGAACCCTGAAATGTTGCGTACCATGATGCAAATGTCGGCGCAGTGGTTCCGCGCGCGTTCCTAGCCTCAGGATTCCCCTCCGGCATGGCTGGCACAGGTGTAACTAAGACCACCTCGCCATCCACAACAACACAACCCAGCGCAGCTGGAATGGGTGCTAACGCTGGTGCTGGCGCTGGCCTACCCAATCCTGAGCTGCTGCAATTGCTTCTGGGTGGGGGTGGCTTCGGAGGTGGTCTTGGCGGCTTCGGTGGCCTAGGGAGCTCTGATTCGGAGGATTGGGCCCCTTTGGTGCGCTCGCCGCTCCCGCTGATACAAGACCGCTAGAGGAACGGTTCCAGGTCCAACTTCAGGTTCGTCCAATGTTGAAGACGGGCCTTGTTCGGCTCCCACCTTGTCTCCACCTACTACCCCACCTCCCAGCCATCGTATACTCACCAGCTTCACCTATAGCACCATAGTATGTTGAATTCACGATCATGTCGTTGTAAACTACTCTACATCCAGGCTTCGAGAGAGAGGTGATCTACTAGGGCATGAGGTCAAGCTTCGTGATTGGTCCGGATACTACCAAATTTCAAACTCAGTCTAACCTTAGAGTCAACTCCCTCCTAACACATACCAGGTATAATGCATACTTCCTTATAGGCCATATATTTTTGGATTTCCTGAGTTGGTTTGCAGGGATTTTGTGAGCATAACTCATAGGCTATAACCCATAGCTATCTTTGAATACCATAATCCATACTTAGGGTCTGTCACATACTGTTACAACTTGTGTATGCCCCTATCCTTTTTCCTTTGTCATGTGTCCTTGTCCCTCATCCATGCACCTATGTCAACCCTGCAGGAGAGTACCCCCTCTTCTTAGCCACTGCAGCTGTGCCTACATCCGCCCTTCATCCTAGCCCTCAGCTATCTCTGAGCATGTCCTCGTCACCGCTAGCCCCTAGGCTACCAGACACCCTTAGCTAACCCTTAGCTAACTCCTAGACCCGGCTACCTCTGGCACTACGTCTCCCCATCGTATCCTTGCGACTCCTAGTCACCTATGACTATCATGTGATCCCTACGGTCCCCATGACCTCCACGTGAACCTTGGCCTCCCTTACCCCGGAGATACCCTCGTCCTACCCCTAGTCCTCAGCTACCTCCGAGTCCCCTCTAGCTTCCTCCCTAGGACCCTCCATGTGATCCTCACGTGACCGCTCATCTCTCGTGACCTACACACCTCACCACATGATGCTTATGCCTAACCCGCGTCTCGCTATTGACTGGCTCTCGCCCCGCGTATCCTGGTCCCCTCCTATTGTCATATCCCAGTATTCTCTGTAGACTCCCCTAGCTCCTAGCTTACGCGTCCCTCCCATGCATACCCTTATCTGCCGCCTTGGCACTACTTCATGCCCCTGTCTTAGCCTACGCGTCTACTACGCGTCCCCTCGTGTCTCCTCGGCCTAGATGGCCATCTCTTCCCTGTCACCTTGGCACTCCTCGTGCCTTTGGCTATCCTT
>JBBPLO010000508.1:0-12328 GCA_038089835.1 Retiboletus flavoniger
CCGGGACTCTACATACCATCGACATCTTCACTCGCTGAGTGAGCTTTAAATCAAACTCCCTGTGACCGACACGCGCATCTTCTTCATATAGCTGTAAGCACGTCAACTTAGATAAATGCACCTACGTGTCTCACACGCACCTCCAAGAATTTCCTGGACATGGGTGAATACGGCTCAACGTTTCAAGGAAAAGGAAAAGAACCACCGTACCCTTTCTGGAAGAACAGGATCTTAACGAATAGTTCAGTCACTCCGAAGGATGGGAGTAAAAGGATAGAGTACCGTATCAAAATGATTCTGCTTGATCTGACAACATAAACATCACAGCGTGCACAGGCAAGAGTATTTTGATATCATACCTCCCAGAACTAGGAGAAGTTGTAGTCAATGACACAAGTTGGGTGCTCTTGAAAGTGACCTACCTGTTTTTCAAACGGTGTGAAACCGACCCATGCTTTTTTTGGGATGTACAGAGTGCGGGGATCGTACCCAGGTTCACCTGGGCGCACGGTATCCTTCTACAGGCCATGTTAGGTAGAAAAAACCCCTCGGGGGAGAAGGCTTACATCTCTAACGTCCGCCAAGAAACTAAATGGATCCTCGGCGGCTTTCTTCTCGGTCTTCTTTTCCTGGGTACGCTGCTCGGCTGCGGTTAAAAAAGCTGACGTTGCATTGCCAGCACTGGGACTCTCGGCGGAAGCCTTTTTGAGAACAGGACGTTTGCGAGCCGTTTTTCTTGGCTTGAGTTCATCTTCGTCCTCGTCCTCCTCATCATCGTCATGATGAGAGGAATGTCCAGATGACCGTCGAGAAGTATTGCTACGGGACGAAACACGAGATTGAGAACGGCTACGTGGTTCCTCGTCAAACTCATCAGGGACGATGAAATCGTCGTCGTCGGCTACAGAACTAGAGCGGGATGCACCTGCTGACGGATGAAAGTAAACATGACGCAGATAGCGGAGCGCATGGACAAGTACACACAACGTTTTACCAGGGATTTCTTGAACCTCGACAAGCGTGATCCAAACGAAGGGACGTCATCTTGCTCCTCGTCAGAGGACAGCACTGCCGTGCGTGGCTTTTTAGTCCGACCTGGGAAAAATACGCCCATCAGGTACACTCTTTGCAAGGGGCGCCATGAGAATTAACCTCGAGAAGGGGATGGCCTGTCATGATGTTCAGGAGAAGAAGTACGGTATACAGGAGACTTGCTGAAGTTGGTCGCATTTTCATCCTGGTCGTCGTCGGAATCTGCAATGACGATCTTGCGCTTGTGACGGACCTGGGAAGTGTGGAAGTGAAACTAAATCAGTGGAGTAGGATACATTTAGCGAGCTTACCAGCTTGGGCTTAGTCAAGGACTTCACTTGCTCGTCCGAGAGCATGTCCACGTCAATGGGTTGGCTCGTTGGAGGGGTGTCTTTGGCGCTGCTCTCGTGGTCAGACGACAAGGAACCAGCCGCCAATTGGGAGCGCATAGGTGTTGACTTGGATGCCGGGGTAGATACCGAGGACGCATCGGTGGGTTTTGTAGGGTTTGTACCAGGTTTGCCAAAGAAGTTCATAAGACTCTTCTGCTTCATGCTCTCTGACAAGGGCCGTTTTTCTGGGGCTTTCTGTGGCGGCATGTTGGACGTTCACTTGCAAGGGCGTGACGGTCGACGCGAGACGCGCAGTAAATGATCCTTCGCGTCGTTGTGGCATGTTTGTACAAGCCTCAATTTATACTAAAATAACACGTTATCTCTACAAAACAAAGTAACTCGAACAATTTAAACATGACAGGGACTGCTCCTAACGAACTCTATTCGCTATTTTTCCTGTCGTCCTCTCCGCCCGCACTTTCCTTTTCACCACTCTCCTTGAATGCTTGCGCTCGTCCCCCTCCTCCCACTCTTCGCGTCGTTCCTACCCACCGTGTCTGCCGCTCAGGGCGCGACTTGGTAAAATTTACTCTCCTATCAATATTTTTGATTGATTAATGTAATGATCGTGAACGCAGTAACATCACCAATCCTTGCTCGTCAGACTTCCCCTGCTGCAGTAAGCTTTATTGATATCACCTCGATTTACACTCATCACAGTTTATCAGGTGAATATGGTTTCTGCGGAAGTGGCTACGTAAGTCCAACCAGCCGGTTTCTCTTTTACTTGCCACCCTGATGCGCGATAGTACTGCCTAGGAGGGTGTGACCCCCTCAGTTCACACTCCCTCTCCTCCTGCACCCCCAGTCCCGTATGCGAGAGTGCCAATGTAAGAAAGAGCACTTAACACGATAAGCCAGATACTCACCCTCTTCGCTCAGTATACTCTCTCTGACACCTCTCGCATCCTTTCCAATTATACCTACTTCAATGGCAACTCAAGCGAATATGGTACGTCCGACTGGAATTCACAGAAAGCATACTTACATTATCTTCGTGTAGACTGGGTACTCCAGCAAGGTTCCGTCCTCAATACGACCACTGATGGAGAGGCTGCGATTGCTCTCACCCTTACCGAACAAGGTGGTGGTAGTCTACTGTCTTCCACCCGTTACATTCATTATGGCAAAGTCACTGCTCGCTGTATGTCTAATTCGCTCTTTCCCGCATCTCATCTAACATGCGTTTCCCGCGATTTCCAGTGAAAACCGGTCGTTGGGCTGGTGTTGTCACCGCATTCATCACCATGAGTAGCATCAAAGATGAAATCGACTGGGAGTTCCCAGGAAACCAAACCACCGAAGGTCAAACCAACTACTTCTGGCAAGGCGTCATCCGTAAGCTTGCCAATTATCTCCTCCTTTTTATTTATGGATGAGCCTCTTAGCTCCGGTTACCAACGGTGTCACCGGGACCGGCCTTACAGATACATACGCTAACTGGCATGATTACACCGTGCGTCCCCAGTGATGTACCAAATTGTGATCCCAACATCTCTCCCATTAGATCGATTGGCAACCTGATTCCCTCTCCTTCCTGGTCGACGGCAACGTCACTCGGACTATACTAGCTGCTGATTGCATCAACAATGTCACCGGTGTTACCGAGTTCCCCAACACTCCCAGCCGCATCCAACTCAGGTAGTACCTTCCAAGAATAAATTAACCTGATTGAAACTTAGGATGGATCACGTAGCATTTGGCCCGCCGGTATCCCCTCAGAACCTCAGGGCACTGTTGAATGGAGTGGAGGTATGATAAACTGGTCGAACCCCGACTATGTTTCGGCCGGTACGCTGCACTACTTGTTTTCTCGCGAAAGCTCACAGTCCCCCAGGCCACTTCTATGCCCTCTATCAATCCGTTTCTGTGCAATGCAACGACACCACTGCCCCCGGTCCTGGAATTACCTCATACGTCTACGGTTCCAACTCGACATTGGACACTCCGTCCATCGCTTTCTCCAATGCTTCGACCATTAACGGCGCGAGCTCACTCTCCGGTGTCAATGGCGTGCATAGCGTCCTCGTAACTAGTGTCCTCGCTGTCGCGCTCCTCGCTCAGCTTTTTTGATGTACTGACGTCCCGGATGAGTCCTCGTTTGGGAGGGCATACGTTACCTCGACGAGATAATTCAGTCGCTCTGGCGCTTTCCTTTTACTACTTTAGCTCCGCAAACGGACGTACTGACGAGAAAAGTAGACGGGTTTTATTTCTTTTGGTAGTCTACAGTGCGGTTCCTTTCTATATCTTTGACTTTTTGTCGCAGACGCTTGGCTGCGTTGCCCATGCCGCGGACGGGATTTTTTTTCGTCTGCCTCCATATAAATCGCTGGTACTGAGCGAAGCCTCTTGAGGTGTCCCACTTTGCGGATAGGTATACCCCGTATTCGAAAGACGATATATTGCTTGGATTATTGGGAAGATTCGTTGACCACTCAGAATGTCGAACGTTGACGTTGAATCGCATCGGAACGCACACCTGACGATTGGGCCAACAATCCTAGGGTTACAAAGTGTCCAAAACTCTCCGAACCCGAATGTACAATCGGCATTTGGAGACACGTATCCAGAACCATACAAGTATACATACAATTAAGTGTGCAATCGTTTATACAAATGACAGTCCTGAGTTATACAAAAGAATATACATGATTCCATATTATTACACCGAGAAGGTAACGTAGCGGGCGGAATCGAGCTTGAAGTTATCGCGTGACAAGTGAGGTGGGAACGAAGTCAAAACTTATTGCGGCGAGCATGAAAGCATCTTGAGTTTTGAGGGACGTGCGAAATTCTGATGGCATTGCTGCATAACCCTAAGCATACGAGGTATAGGTGTTGGCACGGCTGACAGACGAGTGAGATGTGCGCGAAGGCCTGAGGGGACGACAATCATGGCTCCAGCTAACATTACGTCGAGTAAGACATTGTTGACGTTGGCACGAACTACTTACGTCGAACTCGTCGCAGAGCTAGACCTGGAGATGGCATCCATTACATAGGGCCTCATGTGCGCTGGAAAAGGCTGCGGAGCAAGAGGGGCGTCGCTAGGTAGTCCACTTGGGATTGCCGCATTAAAACGAGAGTTGAATGTCTGACCTCCCGCGGAGGAGCGTGAGCCAATATTGAAGGGCATTGCGAATGGATTGAGACCAATATCAGAGGATTTTCCGCGCCCCAAAGATGGTCCAGAGAAAAACGGAGATGGCCTCGAGTGCGTTGCGGTGCCTGCGTCGCAAATATAGTGAGCCTCGATGGGGTGTCGTGCGTACGACTGGAACTGTAACGCCTCCTTCGCTTCTTGAGCACTCGAAACATTCACGTATTCAACCATAGCGATAGTGGTTGTGTCTGGGGCACCGACAGGCGTGGATCCGAGAATCTTGATATCTTTGATGGGCCCAAATGGATAAAAAAGTGGATGTAAGTCTGAGACCTCTGTGAACAATATGGTAGGTAAATTGGACACCAGCAGTTTCGAGGTCGGTACGTGGGTAAGCTCCCAGTGACTGTTTACCCGGTCGTCTGATCCGCCAGGGATAAGATAAGGCCCGTCGGGCTCCGAAATAGAAGGTGTGGAGATGGTGAGCATCATCGTGCGGTCCGCTCCATCCAAGAAACCTATCATAAAAACAGTTAGGCAACGCTAAATCATACTGGGCCACGAAACCTTGGGAACGTTGGACTACCGCCCACGAGACATCAAGCATATGTCCCCTGAGAAGAACATTAAGGAGAGGTTGAATAACAAGCAAGTTGAACTGGAACTTTATCTGTGTGCGCGACAACGTATCCATTGCCGCCTTGGCTTCTCGATGGGCTGACATTACAATAAAACCACGCCGACGAGAAGCGCTGTCCAGAGTGGCCAGAATGACAGCGTGGGTCACAGTTCCATAAGGTTCAAAGAGCTTCAAAAATTCGGACCTAGAGATAAACGGCGAAAATTAGAGCTTGTACGTTTGCGCGAGCGACGGATCTCACTTTGTAAGGTCGAATGGCAAACCGAGCACGTAGAGGTTCCGACGCGAATCTCCATTCGATGAGGGAAGCGTATGGGGGTTCATCATAGACAGAGCAGAACGTAAAACACTGCTGTAAAACGCATATATCAGGCAATTCCAGCAAAATATTTTAACTGAATACTCACTTTTGATTTTCAGCGCTAAGACCGAGACTTTCCTGCGAGTCCCTGAGGGAAGCCAGGTAAGAGGAGTCGCCATGTGGTGTGGAGTTCAATCTCTTGTTCCTTTCAGGAATTGTAGCATGCACCGCCGATTCGTTATGATGATCTTGGGGTTGTCGGAGCCGGCCTGGTGCTTGGATAAGCCCACCGAATGGCATCAACTGTCACATCTTCTTACCACACGTCTTGACATTGGCTTTCATCCTATTCATTCCTTTTCATTCCCAGATGCGCCAAATCATTGAAGCTTACCGCTGCACGTTGTTTGGTCGAGGACGTCGGGATGTGTATCGCGATTCATTTTCTAGGATAACCGAATAAATAGAAGGGAAGCGAATCAAAACAAGTACACTGCTGTGTCGGAGAAGCTGAGCGAGACTGATTAAAGGGCGTGAAGCAAATGAAAACAAGAACAAGAACACGCGGGAACTTACCAACGCGATCTCACCTTAATTTATCCTACGCGTTCAAATCACGTGCCGTTGATTTTTCATAGAGCAGATCTAGAACTTGGCTTAGTCAACGCTGATCACGATGGTTTCAATATTCCTGGCCTAGCCTGACCAGCCAACGACGTTGACCGCGTTGCGTACCCCCAGATTGTTCGCCAAAGTAAGATGCCACGACGGCCTCGCCTGACCCATATATCTAAAACAGCACGGAAGAGCAGCATGTCTAGAAGTCTCTTCTATTGTTCCTCGCTTCCCCCATCAACACAAGTGGCTCTGCGGCGTGCCGGGTACGAAACGGTCAACGAACTCTCAGGTGCCTCGGCAGAAATCCTATCCAAAGGTGAGGGCGTTCGAGCTCTATATCGCCTGACTCAATCTTACGTGATGGTGACAACTACCAAGAACTCGGAATCGATATCGCGGACTGCGAAGCACTGATCAGTGTGACGCAAGCTCCGAGGGGAATACCATTGGGCCAGTCAGTAGCCTCATTGTCTCGCAAAAACATTTTGAAATGCAGCTACCTCGCTGTGAATACAATTCTTGGAGGTGGGCTCCCACGAGGCCACATATTGGAAATATCTGGTCCACCGGGTAGTTTCAAAGAATCGATTGCATTAGATTTCGTGCGAATTTTTGCGGAGGCCGAGGAAGGTGTCATGTTCGTTGGTAAGGCATTTTGTGATATTCCGGGTCCCACTTCGGAGCGCTGAATCTTCACATGCTAGATATGCAGGGGATGACAAGCCCAAAGGCCATTTCCGGGACCCTCGCAGGTGATTCATGTTTTCGTTTGATGCGAGGACGAATAGACATTCCTCCCACAGCTACGGCCTCGCACTACAGCCATGAACTGATACGCTATGCTCGGTTTCACACATTACCCGATCTCCTAATATTTATGCACAACCTTCTTGCGGAGCTCCGTCCAACAGTGGGTATTGCAAATTAACAGTGGTATCCTAGTAAGCTTACTGATAGAAGACCGGGCTGCTCGTTTTGAATTCCATTTCTTTCCCCTTTCAATCACATCCGGATCTCCCTCCGCCTAGGAGGACAGCCTTACTGAATATTATTCGACAAATCCTTCTTCAAGCATGTGTATCTAATAACTTGACTGTAGGTGAATGTGGCTTGCCTGTCGAGTAAGGCATTTACGTGTTTACCAGATTGTCGTTACCTCGCAAATGGCAACTAAGATGCTCAACGCGGATGGATCAGCAGCCACTTTCGACAGTGGAGCCAAGGCCGTAGTGATGCCTCAACTAGGTTTTTATCTCTTAATCGATGCGGACTGCGGGCTGAGGCAAGCTAAATTTTCAGCAGCTGACTACCTGCCTTCTGGACGATCATATCGCCTCGTGATTATACCACACTCAAGAGTGACAGGGTAATGTGATTCCACTTTAATTCAATAATCGCGTACTCATTCCATTCTAGAGTGGTACGCCTCCTCTCCTCCCCAAGCGGTCAGCGCCCAGGTGATGCCTTGCAGGAGAACTATGTACCAGTGAGCACAATTACCGTGTGATATGCCAACCAATTGATGCATGGAACAGTCCAGGAAGGCGCATAGCGGACATGGCATGTATAGAGCCCCTTTTCGGGATAAGAGCTATACGATCACAAGATCTTCTCTGGTAATAATATCCTTCGGCGTTACGATCATATCTAGCTTCCAATCGTGGTCTGTCATTGGGACTTGCCCTGCCTCCAGTAATTGCTGCTGGAGAGACAATGCAACTGAAATCTGTGTGAGCATGATGTTGATAGCGCGTAATAATGAACTACCTAAAAGAGGTCGTGGTCGTTTGGCGGCGCCGACGTAGGAAGAGATGAAACGGTCATAATAGCCTTTACCGTGGCCCAAACGTGATAGAGATGAATCAAACGCGACGCCTGCCAACGGGTGGGGTAAGGGCCGGATTCAATTTACCAACCGGGGGCAGCCTCGTGGATAATGAGGCTATAACACTGACCTGGCAGGAGGATCAGGTCAAGGTCTTCACAGGAAGTGTCCAATACTGGTAGGAGGGGAGATTGAGCCATTGATGAGTTGAGGCACGGTCGATAAAGGCACGTACCACTCTGTCGTTTCCCGCTTCCCCATTCTGCGGTTGGCTCAGGGATGCCCCACAAGCCGACAGGAAGCGTTCGAAGGTCGTGGCCATCGTACAGCCTCACAAAATTCATTTGCCCATCTTTGGATGCTAGGCTTGGAACAAACAATTTCTTCTCTGTCTTTGGCTATACCCCAGATCGTCACAGGGACGTGAGAGGGACGCCTGCGTACCACCGTCTGCCAGAATGTTCGATATCAATGCCGTTGTCTGCACCTCTGCAGTGGGCATGCTCATGTAGCAACTAATCGTCTTGGAACGTTTGAAAGCTGGGAGTGCGACGACCTTGGCCACGATCGCCTCTGCTGTTCGGTGTATCAGCCATCAGCCATCAGCTCGTAGACCGATGCGCTAGTTCGATAGTTACACTGGGATTGCACATCCGACTGCGTGAGATCGCGAAGCGTCTTGGCCATTGACTTGCGAAGTGCTTTCTTGGTAGATTGAAGCGCCGTGATCGACATCGTGGAGGATTCTGAGAGCCCGAATGGCAGATGGAAGAAACTCCGTGGGACTGTTGTAAGGGACGTGCTCGACGACCCTCAATCATTGGCGCGGTACTAGGTAGGCGTGACCCGACAGGGTGGCTCAGTGGCATTTGGGTATGATCAATTCAGAGTCGCTGAGTGACCCTTGTCCACGACCATCACGGAGACTGCGCTGAACGTCAAGCTGGCATGGCCAGGGACCACGTCGAAGGAGGTCGAAGGATGAAACGAACGGAGCCAACGTCGCCCGTAGCACCTCTTGCGCGAGCTCCCGCCGAACCGCCGCATGAGCACCGCAGTCGGGCTCCTGAATTTTACGGGTTCGTCGCTTGGTCGTCTACTTCCGTTTTATTCGTCGTCTATGTTCTGTGGGCACTCCTGCCAGACGAGTATATTCTCTGGCTAGGCGTCAAATGGTACCCAAGCCGGTGCGCAACCCCACGGCATCAAGAAAAAAAAATTAACTGATAAAGTTACAGCGAATGGTCGTTGCTCCTGCCCGTATACTCCATTGTTCTGATCCTCCTCACGTACTGTGTGTACTTTTCGCTCGCGATCGCGCATACTCCGTCATTCGGTGACGTTAGCGCACTGGTAGGTATGAGCAATATATCCTAATCGCGGTAAATTCGTGAGCTAATCAATTTGCCAGACACCAAGGGCCATTTTCCGGGCCATTGCACATCCAATCCGTACCTCAAGCATGCTGATACATCAATTGTTCCAGAGTTATATGATGTACCTATCGGAATTGTGAATCGTGTATTGTATGGACCCAAGACAAATGTGATACACAGACGGTCTCGTTAAATACCGTGAAATAAACGCAGAGTAATATAACCTGTCTAATCGCCATAGCGAATACCTGCCAAACTGGATTATAATGATATAGGGTCCAAGAAATCATTGGTATGAAACGTGGGAGTCATCGAACGGTTCGAGGGGTTGTCAGGGTATTCACCGACCTCATCGAGAATGGTCTCCGTAATTCGGATAATCGCTGGAGAATTCATCAGTGCCTCTGTTATATTCGCTCTGGTACTGGCGCACGTCGGCGATGCTCGAAGACGCAACTTCATCCCAATCATCATCGGAACCATTCGACAGGGTGGTCGACGTCGTCGAAGACATGCTGGTCTGGAACGTAAGGCCGGTCGCTGAACCACTAGCTACTGTTGATGACGATGACTCTTGAGGAGGCCACTCGCTTTCGTGAGGTGATTGGCTCTGAGGAATCCATCTATACCTTGACGGCTGCTTTCCCGCATCATGGACCTGCGTTACCATCGGTTCTTCGAACCCGACCGTAAAATGGGGCATGGAAAGGAGGTCGGGGGACGCTGGATTTATCCCGTGGGTACGTAGGTGTCGCTTCGCATTCGATCGCACAGCAAAGCTCTTTTCACAGTTTGCTACCAAGCATTTGTAGGCTAATCGGAAGACCACTTAGCAAGTTACTCACGACGAGGCATGAAAGACATACGCTTGGCTCCCGAATGGGTGTTCATATGCGTAGCCAAGCCACTTGGCCGAGGGAACAGCTTCCCACATTTCTCGCACTTGTGCATTTTCGACTTCTTCTGCTGCTTGGCGCCGGAAGGTCTTTGGTCGCCGGCACGGGAGTATGTGGAGCTGTATGGCGACGGGAATGGAATATCGTTGGACGAGGACGCAGACACGCGGAGCTGGTTTGTCCTGGTTACCTTCTCGCTGTCGTGCTGAGGCCTCATGCCAGGACCCTGCAGCGTTGCGCCTCCGAAAGAAATAGGAGACGGGCCCGGAAGAGTCGAAGAAGGGGACTGGTGCGTGACATTTGACTGGTCGTCCGCAACGATGTTCATATCCAGCAGACTGCGCAACATATGTCGGTTCTCAGGGTCATCGACGGGCTGCAGCATCCTCTCGGAGAGCTGGAAGGTCATGACAGATGGTTGGAGTGCCTGTGCCCGGTATATGTGGTGTGGGGAGAGGTTGACGTTCCATGATGACTGGATCTGAAACCGATTCATCATCGGGGACATATGTGTCGCTTCTTCGGCGTCGGAGTCTTGATAGGACTCGTCGGAGGTGCTCTCAGGCGGCTCGCTCGCTGGGGACCTGACCATCCTCCTGGGCGACTGCATCCAGGAGGAATACTCCATTTGCGGATGTGGAGGCTGGAGCATCTGTCAGGAGATTTGACGAAGAGCGAGCTCGCTACCTACCCAGGAGCCCCTCCTGCATGCCTGTGGCCCATGTAGGGGCGCATCTACGATATGCAGTGTTGCGAGGTCGCCAGGAGAGAAATTACTGAATCCGGACGCGTCGCTGGCGTAGGGCGATAATGGGTGCGATGTGGTGCGCTGGGACGACTCAGGATACGCAATGGGATGAACGGCCATGGAGGGGCTCTCCTCATCAATATTGAAGCGTTGTTGCAAAATATCAGAGTCCAGTTGGGTGGTATCCTGATTGGGACAGGAGTGCATGAACTGAACGCTGATATTTTGTGCGTTCCCTCCGGCACCGGGATAAGGGTGAAAGCGGGCAAGTTCGCAGGGGAGAGGCGCCAAAAGACGGGGAAGAATATTTTGTTCGTCCGAGCTGGAGGATTGTCTCGAGTGACCGATGCGCGAAGATCCGCTGGAAAAGTAATTATTACCGGTCGAGTCGCCCATAGAGGGGCAGGGAGGAAGTCTGGAGGGAGATCATCCTGTGGTCTCTGCGTGAGGGTGGAAGCGAACTCGGACCTACCAGAAGATGCGGGACGCTACCCTAATATTCACCGTGGAAAAGGGCACAACCACCGGCACCAAAGCAAGAATAGCAACAAAAGACGCTCTATCGAGCTAGTCGCCTAGGAGAAGTCTGATGTGGCGACGATGGGGGACTTGGGGGATGAGCAAAACTAGCAGCCCCAAGGCTCAGATAAAAGGAGCAGCGTATGCTCGCAGCAGGGTAATACTGACTGGACATGAGGATAAGTCCTTTAGGTGAGTGAGTGGGATGATGACGGGGCGCCTCTTGCAGACATGCGGGAGGTTGCCACACAGCAACAAGTTCATCCCCCCGTTTGGTCGACCTATTCCCAATTGACACACATGTCTAATTAACAGCCTATGAAACGCAAATGGAAAATGGCTGTCAGATAAAGCATGGCGGTTGTTCGTGGAAGCCCCCTGATGACTGACACATCCTCCGATGTTCGAACGTTCAGCTGCACAAAGTTCACATATTGCAGCGAGGCAGTACAGCCTGTACAGGCCCACGATTCCTGCTTAGTTTAGTTGAGATTCGGGATCAGAAAAGGAAGAGGACAAATAGTAGTCATTGGCTGGTATTATTACCGCTCATCAGACGTCACTAGCCCTGGCCTTTTACGACGCAGCTTGACGGACATTCCGCTGAGTCTTCTGCGAGCTTTTGGTTGGTATCAGCCTGAACCAAGCTCTCAGATTTGCAACTCCGCGAATGTAGCGTGGCGTGTCCCTAAGTCTTGCTCGGCGTGTCACACGACAAGTTCCCTGCGAAAAAATAACAGCTCGTGTACATAAATATAACATAAGACACAACTCCTATTCCAGATACCCTATCACTGCCTACGCAGTTGATCATTGCCATGCCCAACATTTTGAGATCGTTTTTCCCACCCCGATCACTCGGAACTTCGCTG
>JBBPLO010000511.1:0-18525 GCA_038089835.1 Retiboletus flavoniger
GAGGAAATGACTAGGTACAAGAGAACCTAGTTGGGAGGTGAGTCCGTGCTGACAGTCATGGTACAGGAGGAGGTCAAAGGTAAGCTATGGACAAACAGGGAGGAGGATCTGCACAGAGGTAGGTAAGCTGTTTGGGCATGCGGTGTGCATCATCCTCTGTAGGAGATTATGGAGGCGAAATGAACGACCAGAAGTATATGATGACATGGGAGAAAAACTGTAACACCAAACAGGAACTCAAACACACACGGTGTTACAGTTTTTCTCCCTGAAGATAGGCATTCCCCCCTATCCTCTTCCCATCATCGTCTCCTCCATGGCCCGGTCTACCCCGCGCCCGCTCTGTCTCTCCATCATTGTCTCCTCCATGGCCTGGTCTACCCCACGCCCACTCTATCTCTCCATCATCATCTCCTCCACGGCCTGGTCTACCCCACGCCTGCTCTGTCTCTCCATCATCTCCCCCTTCACGGCCCGGTTTACCCCGCACCCGCTCTATTCCCAGCTTATCTTGTCATGTACCTTCCCTCACCCCTGATCTGTCATCACCTGTACCTATCTCTTATCTCTTATCATCACTGTTCCCCTTCGCCCTATTTCTTATCTCCTATCATTGCTTATCTCCACATAGTAAAACATATATATACCAGCGCTAGTCTACCATGTACGCCTATTCTTGATCTGCGCAATATTAGCGTACCTCTTGAGTCATCCCTAGTCCCTCTGAGCTCAGCAACCTTAGCGATTCTAAGGGCTGTTTCCTCTCCCAAATCTCTATCAGAAGTCGGTCTCTTCGTGAGTATCGCCTGTAGACAATCCTAGTCACCTCGAGCCCTCTATCGTACACTACACGTAACACATGGACCATTCTCTCCTTGTACAAGAAGGCAAACCCCTGTGCCTTTCCTACTTAGTTTCTCCTCCTCTCCCACCTCGTAGTACTACAAAAAATCCCATACCTTCTTAACAAAAACTGTCATGTCCCAAGAAAGCAACAACATCTCTCCCTCTCTCTCTATCTCTACCATCTCGTCACTACGTTCCTCTCCCCCTATCTCCTCTCCCCTCAATGACAATGTCATGTCTGCCAAGGACCTACCTATAGACTTTCCTACTATAGCTTCTCATGCATCCACAGTCTATGACCCCCTGTCATCTTCCTCTTGTG
This sequence comes from Retiboletus flavoniger, assembly GCA_038089835.1. Lineage (NCBI taxonomy): Eukaryota > Fungi > Basidiomycota > Agaricomycetes > Boletales > Boletaceae > Retiboletus > Retiboletus flavoniger. The sequence continues at coordinate 1,169 of JBBPLO010000511.1, forward strand.
CTCCCTCCCCTGGATGGGGAAACCCTGCTTCTCCCTTGGCCCCTCAATGGGGAAACCTCACCCTGTCACCTGAACTCCCCCCTGTCTCTCTCACCACCATCGTCCCTGCTCCCATCCTCAGTGTCGATGTACCTCTCTATGCGCATCATCTACACAAAGACTACCCTAACCGAGAAGACATGCAAGAGCTTGCCTCAGCTCTCACCAATTCCCATATCATGATATCCCTCCAGTCGTTCATCTCAGATGGCTCCCCCATTGAGTTAATCTTGAAAGCATACCTTCAAATGGCCTGCCTTGGCCTCCTGCCTCCAAACCCCTCATGCACTGAAATTGCTTGCTACAGGACCGTCGTCTCTATGGTCCATTGAGAACTGTGAGCCACCATCCTCCATCTAGGATACCAGTTAGGTGCCCTGGAATTCTTCAAAGACCTGGATCATTACCAGAAGGAGTTTGAATCTTGCTGCACCACACGAGCCGCTGAGGCTCTGAAAACCCCATCCGCTTCTGCCTCCCCCCTAGATCCAGAAGAACTAGACTTCTTAGCCCGAGCAGAGGCCCATTGGACTGGCAATGATGGCTTCACCCCACTCAACCCCAGCCACCCCCACTACCACCAGGCATGCTTTCATTGCCACTGTCTTGGCCACTTTCGAGCCGATTGCCAAGTTTACCAATGCCCGCTCTGTCTACAGTTTGCCCCTGGACACCCCCAATGTTCCTGTCCTCTTTGATGACCAACTGCTCCACCTCATTTCTCATCATCCTCTGGGTCCTCCTGAGGATCCTGATCCCCTGTTCATCACTGCAATTGTAGATCCCAACCTACTCCACCTCGCCTGGTTCCACCTCTGCACCACCACCACAACCATTACCTGCATCATGGACACTCCCCCACAGAGGCCCATAACTACAGAGACAATGACGTCAATGATGTCTTTGATGAACAAGCTTACGCTAACATAACAGGATCCCCCGGAGTGGGATATATCAACCTCTCAAGAGTAGATGGGTCGTCAGAGACTCCCTGCCTAGTACAGGGGTAATGTTACGATCGTAGATGCACCTTGTTCTTTTCCCTTTTTCTTTTCCTTCTTAGCTAAACCTCTCTTTGTCTTCCATCCCATCGGACTCCAGGTACACCGTTACTGCCTTGTGTACCGCTTCCCTGGTTCCTTCTGCCCTTCGCCAATGATCGGCCTTCTTTGGAACCATTGTATTATTAGATATGACTTGTCATGACTCAGTCCCTTATCAGCTGACTCACTCCTTATCTCTGATGCTAACATGTCCCTTTACATAAGCTCTTGGCAGACATATTTAAACCCTTCAATTACCACATGTATTCCTTAAGCTTAGTCTTCTTGAATCTTATGAGTTGCTTTGCCTCCTCCTCACTCCTCTCATTGTCGTCTGTAATCAACATACTAGGATTAAGGGACGTCCCCTTGAGTCTTCTCTAACAACCTTTGTCCTGATGTAATGATCCTGCTAAGGCTAGAGGGACTTGAGAAGCGCAGCCTACAAGTCCTGGCCAAAGGAAGGGTGAGGGGAGTGAATAGGTTCGCCCCAAAAGGGATTCCAGAGAAGAGGAAGGTCAGAAATGAAGTCTGGAGGACTCTACCAAGAAGTCCAGTGAAGACTGGGTGGAGAACGTATGGGCAGCGTGTAGATGAGAATAAGTCTCAGTGGACATGGTAGTCAACTGACTATGGTATTACCTGTAGATGAGAATAAGTCTACAATAGGGTAAGTAGGTGTAGTGAACAAGTGTGTAAGGAATATCTTACCTCAGTGGATGTGGTAGTCGACTGAGGTTGTGTACTATGTATGAACGGAAAAAAACGATCATGTTAGATAAGCTACTAAATATGGACCACCGGACTACTGGTGTAATGGACTATGGTGATTGAATTCCAACACTCCCCCTCAAGCGGCACAGAGTCCGAGTTCAGATGCAAAGTGCTTCACTTTGATGGAAGGGAGAGCCTTGGTAAGGGTATCGGCTATCATACTATCAGTAGGGCAGTAAAGTAAATGAATAGAACCTTTTGAGATAGAAAAATGAATGAAGTGATATCTAATATCAATATGTTTAGTGGGCACGTGATAATTACCATCCTTGGTAAGCACGATGTAGAGATCTGTAGGTCTCTATGGTCGTAAACCATGATTTCAACAGGTTTCACCATCACCACATCATCATCTCCGTTGTTCATTCCAACCGCCGCTCAGTCCGGAGCCGGTCCCGTCCACCTCCGGTCCCATCCGTCAAAGTCCGGTAGTCCGAGTAAGTCTGCCTGGTCATATACTAGACTGGTTCTTTATCGTTTCGTCACCCCTTCTTTACCGGTCCTTCGAAGACCTTTCCATATGATCCCACATACCATTTATATCACTCCACATTTGTTTACATTCATATTAGTTCTTCTGGACTCTTCCGGACTATAAGTACCATGTACTTAGGATTTTATAATCCAGTTTCCTTCACATTGGATTCTCACCATGCCGCCATATCCGTCCAAATCGTCTCTGGCCCGTCGCCATCATCGTCTGTCACGTCCCTGACACTTCCTGCTTGTCACCTTCTCTACTCCGGACTTCCGGTCTTCTTCCAGACTGTTCTCCCTTGGGCAGTACCCACTCGGGCAGGTTTCTCTGCACTTCTCTTTGTAGTTGGACCCCTTTGGGACAATATTTGTCTCCTTCAACCCACCTGCAGGCTCAGGACTGCTCTCTGCTAGTCCTCTGAGTCAAGTTTACTGTTTTACAGCGATAGCTGATTGGTTGTCATTGAAAAGGGTGATCGGGTTGCGGAGTGGTTTGAAGATCTCACCGATGAGTTGATGAAGCCATAGCACTTCTTTAGCGGCGTGCATAGAGGCTACATACTCGGCTTCTGTAGTTGAGAGCATGACGAGCTCTTGTTTGCACAAGCTCCATGAGATCGCTCCGCCATCAATAAGGAATGTGTATCCTGATATAGCGTGCCGGTGTTCCTGGGATGCGCCATCTGCATCGGCATAGCCTTTGAGGCTTTTTGTCTGTGTGCCAAACATGAGCAACCATGTTTTAGTACCAATTAAGTACCAGTAAACACGCTTGAGCACTTCCCAGTGTGGTAATCCTGGACTCTCAGTAAATTGGGCAATCATTGACACGGCAAATGCTATGTCCGGTTGTGTGCCCACAGCCAGGTACATCAGCAATCCAAGCGCTGCCCAAAATGGAACCTGTCACATAGTTGTGACATCGGTGGCAGACGTTGGAGACTGGGATTGCGACAGTTGGATGTTTGGGTCCATAGGGATCGAAAGCAGTTTCTGATCGGTGAAGTTGTATTTAGTGAGTATGGCTTCGATGTATGACTGTTGGGAAATGGAAATGGTATGGGCATTGCGATCACGCGCTACCTTCATTCCGAGAAGCCAGCTGATTGGTCTGAGATCTGTGATCTTGAATCGCGACCCGATTTCAGCCTTGAACACCTTGATGAGCTCCTTTGACGACCCGGTAACGGTGCAGTCGTCAACATGTGAGGCGAGGATTAATAAATCTGTGCCTATCTTCGCCATGAACACTCCCCAGTCCACTTCCATGCAGTGGAGTCTGAGTTTGGCAAGTTCTTTGCACAGCCACTGATACCACTTCAGCACACCTTGTTTCGAGCCATAGAGAGCGATGCGCAGCTGGGCAACCAGGTCTTGACTATATCCAGGTATGCCGGGAGGTAATTCCATGTAAATTACTTCATTGTCGTCAATTTTGCTGTTGAGGAACACTGAGTGGAAGTCGAAAACGTCAACATTCCAGTCATACCGGGCAGCAATAGCGAGAATGAGATGTAGCAATGAGAGACGGGCAACTGGGGAATATGTTTCATAATAATCGATGCCTTGTACTTGGGTGAAACTGTGGGTGACAAGATGTGCCTTGTATTTATCAATTTCACCAGCCATGTTCTTCTTTATCTTGAAGACCCATTTGCAGTCAACAACATTTGTTCCCTTCGGTGGTCTCAATACAACATCCCAGGTATGTGCATCTGTGAGGCTTTTTAGTTTGGCATGAATCACTTCATCCCAGCATGGCCAGTCCAGTTGTTTCTGGGCTTCATCAATAGTGCGCGGTTCCAGCGCTTCTGCCTCACTAACCCCAACATACATTGCATAAGCGATATCCTCATCTTTCCATCCATCAGCTGCCACATCTGCCGTATTCTCGCCCTTTTTCTCACATTGGCCCTCAAGAGCCTCAGCTTGGACTCTGCACAGCAACACTGATCCACCGCCATCACTTGGTGGTATTCCTTGTAGGTGAGCAGACCGGCATAGTTGGGCAGTAGGTGCTGGTGAGTCAGGTGGCTGGAGTGAGCCCAAGATGCTCTTTGGTAAGTCGTTCCCTTTGTTCTCTTCTTTGGGTGGTGGGTGCTGATCATTCTTTGCAGCTCCCTTACTCTCTGTTACGATCCACGGTGGATCGCTCTTTTCCTTTCCTTTTCTTTTTCTTTTTACTTAGCTAAGTCCTCACTCCTCCTTACCTCATATCTCGGACTTAGGAACTCCATTCACACCTCGAGTTCCACTTCCCTGGTTCCTCCCATTCCGTCTTATCTCGGAACCGTTGTATTATTAGAACTGACTCGTCATGACTCATTCTTATCTACTGCAGATGACTCACTCCTTATCTCGGACTTACTAGAAGTCCATTACCTAATACCTTGGCGTCTGTACTTATATTGCGCTCTTCGCCCTGTACTCTTTCCTCAGCTTAGTCTACTCAATTCTATGAGCTCTAAGCCCACTCCTCGCCCCCCTTGTCGTGGTCTGTTATCCACACACTGAGACTACAGGTCTTCCCTAGGTCTCCACCTTGAACCTTCGTCCCGGTCTTAAGGAATCCCCTTGAAGACCAACCCACAGGCCGTTTGAGCGCTGTTACCGTTCTAAGGGAACCCCCTTGAATGTGTGTTTCCGAAGACTTCTGTCGGAACACCCGAGTATCCTCCTTCATCTTCGACCCCACTTGAGCTCACTTTGAGTCCCCGCTGGTATTCCTTAGCCCAGCATAACAAAAGACTAAGCTAGCCTTCTACGGACGACTTCCAGGTCGCTCCTCTTACCCGCTCCCGCCTTCAGTCTGTACGGGGTAATTCCCTGGACAACCGCGCATCCCCCTCCCATGATCAGCCTGCATGGGGTGATTCCCTGGGCACTGCATCACCATTAGCTCCCACTGGTTCTTACCCCGAGATACACCTGAGCAAGGCCACTCCTCCCCCGAACCCTCGTCCCCCTCGTCCCTCGAGCAGTCAGATCATGAGATCAACCCCACCTCTACCCAAGAGGAAGACGAAACCCTCCACCTCGCCCAAGGACTTGCTCAACAACTTAATATTCCGCGAGTTCCTTCCCCTGAGACTCCCACTCCCACTGCCGTGCAACCAAGCGTGTCTCTCCCTGCCAGACCTACTAAGCCGCCAGCCCTCACCGGCTTCCCTCTCTCTCGCACGCACCCCACCGTCACGCCCTTACCCTCGCCCCCAGCAACAATGTCTTCTAAGGAACTCCGCCTTGGAGCCCCTGAGCTCTTCAATGGAAACTATGATAAATCTGAACAGTGGTTCAACACTGTTCAATTCTACCTCCTCGTCAATGCCGACGTCTACGACACCGACGCCAAGAAGATCACGTTCATGCTTTCACATATGACCCAAGGATCCACTGCCATCTGGGTGGCAACCTTCCGGCAGAAATGCTTCTCTTCCGGAACCGTCAATCTAGGCACCATCACCGCCTTCACTACCAAATTCCTGGCCGCCTTCAAACACCAGGACTCCATCGGAAACGCCATCGCCTGGCTTTCCACCACCTGCATGCAGAAAAAGAAGGACGGGTTCTCTCCCACCCTCCTCAATTACATCGCTACATTCCGCAGCAAAGTCGCCGTCGCCCAGATAACGGACGACAACGTTCTCATCGCCTACTTCGCAGCAGGCCTACCTTCCTCCATCATGTACAAAATCTATGCAATGGAAATGCCCCCTACTACCATCACTGACTGGTACTCGAAGGCTATGCACTTCGACAACATGTGGAACCGCGCCCACGAAGTCGCATCCAGATCCAGAGCTGCCCGTGCCAAAGATATCACATTCTCCCCTAAGGCCTGAGTCGACCCCAACGCCATGGACGTCGACGTCGTTAGAACCATCTCCAAGATGACCCCCGACGAAAAGCAAAGGTGCATCAAAAACAACCTCTGCTTCAGATGCCGCCAAAGTGGCCACTCCTCCCGGAACTGCCCGGCTTTTTCCCCACAGACCCCGAGGGTACCTCGCCCACCAACCAAGAAGGTGGCGGAGGTGACCGACGAAGAAGAAGTTCCCCAGCTTCAAGAAATTGAAGACGACGAAGACGACGAGGAATCGGTAAAGGCCGTGTTCCTCCAGGATTTTTAGAAAGGAAACCTACCTGGACGTTAGCCCCTTCCTATATCACCTCTGTACTTGTAAAAGCAGTGACAAAGTCAATGATCATCCCTGTCCAAGTCATTTGCCCCTCGTACACTATGAAAACCGTCAACACCCGAGTGCTCGTTGACAGCGGCACTAGCATCTCATGCATCGACTACGGCTTCGTTGCCAAGCACAAACTCCCCCTGACGAAGCTCAACACCCCCATCCTCGCCAAAAACGCGGATGGAACCACCAACCACAAGGGAAGGATCACCCACACCTGTTCCCTGTTCCTCAACATCGAAGGACTAGCCCAGAAGGTCCTTTTCCACGTGATGCATTTAGGCCGAGACAACCTCATACTCGGACTTCCCTGGCTCTGCGCCACCAATCCCAGGATCAACTGGACCACCAGGACCCTGACCCTGGACGAGTCCACTGACCAGTCCGCCCTCCTCTACCGTGAACACAAGAAAGACCTTGAACGCCACGACAAGGTCTACACCTTCCCTATACACAAACCTGACTCCATTCCCGTCAACACCATCTCCCATGACCACCTCCACAACTATCTCGACCGAGAAGTAGAGGAGAGATACTTAAACGTTGCCATCAGAAACTGATCCGTCTTTCGGATCATCCGATGCGGATCTAGATTCCTCCGCACTTCACAGATAGCCAAGATCACCAAGGCTACCGAACTCGCCAAGGAAGAGGCTCGCACCGCTCCAAAGGTGTCATTACCCACAGAATACAAACAGTTCAAATCAGTCTTCTCCCAAGAGGCCGCCGACCACCTACCCCCGTCACGACCCTACAACCACAAAATTACCCTGAAACCCGAGTTGTCCCCCTCCATAGGAAAAATCTATCCACTCTCCCCGGAAGAGAGGACCACAGCCGACAAGTTCCTCGACGAAAACCTTGCCGCAGGAAAGATCTCCCTGTCCAATTCCCCCCAAGCATCCCCCTTTTTCTTCGTCCATAAAAAGGATGGGGGACTACGCCCCTGCCAGGACTACTGAAAGCTCAACGAGGCCACTGTCTGCGATGCCTATCCGCTTCCCCTCATCTCCGAGCTCATCAACAAGCTCAAGGACGCAAAGAAGTTCACCAAGTTCGACGTCCAATGGGGATACAACAACATCCAGATCACCCCTAGCAACCGATGGAAAGCCGCTTTCGTAACCCATCGCGGCCTCTTCGAGCCCAATGTCATGTATTTCGGACTCACCAACTCCCCTGCAATGTTCCAGCGATTCATGAACGACTCCTTTGGAGACCTGATCGCTGAAGGATGGCTCGTCATCTACATGGATGACCTTCTCATCTTCTCCCCTGATGAGGCGACTCACTTGGACAGAATGCGCCGCATCCTCCAATGAATGAAGGAGCTTGACCTCCACCTCAAACTCGACAAATGCAAATTCACCTCCGACGAGGTGGAGTACCTCGGCCTCGTCGTCAAACCGGGACATATCACCATGGACCCCGTCAAACTCAAAGGTATTGCCAAGTGGCCCATCCCCACCACTTTAAAACAAGTCCACTCATTCCTCGGATTTGCCAACTTCTACAGGCGATTCATCGAAGGGTATTCCACCACAGCCCAACCACTGATCGACCTCACCAAGAAAAACCAACCATGGGAATGGTCCCCCGCATGTCAACTCGCTTTCAACTCCCTCAAGGACACCTTCCTCTCTCGACCCGTCCTACAACTCCCCGACACTGGCGCCCAATTTGCCATTGCCACTGACGCCTCCAAATTCGCCTCCAGCGCCATCCTCCAACAACTCGACCCCAATGGAGAGTGGAAACCCTGCTCCTATATCTCTCAGTCGTTCAACCCCGCTGAACGAAACTATGACATCCACGACTGGGAACTCCTCGCCATCATGAGAGCCCTCTCCGCCTGGCGCCATTACCTCCGAGGTGCACCATTCCCCATCAAGGTCTTCACCGACCACCGCAACCTCACCTACTTCCGAAAACCCCAGGATCTCAACCGCCGCCAAGCATGCTGGCTCCTCGATCTCACAGACTACGACCTTGAGTTCTCCTATACCCCTGCAGCCCAACTCGCCAGTCCTGACGCCCTCTCCCGCCATCCGGACCATGACTCCAAAGACCCTGACAACACCGCCATCGTTGTCCTCCCTGAAACCGCCTTCGTCGCCTCTGTTGACACCCTCCTCACCAAACAAATCTCCAAGGAATGCACCATCGACCCCATGGCCCTCCAAGCCATCCAATCCCTCTCCACACCCCTCCCGGCGTCTTTCCGTGCCCGCTTCTCCCCCTGGCAATCCACCAATGGTGCCCTCACCTTCCACGGCCGTCTCTACGTTCCCCCCAACTCCCGCCAAGCGGTCTTGGCCAAACACCATGACCATCCCACCGCCGGCCACCCCGGCTACCTCAAAACCCGTCAACTCGTCACTGCCGAATGCTGGTGGCCGGGCCTCGCCGCCCACATCCGAAATTACGTCTCTGGCTGTGCCATATGCCAGCAAAATAAAACCAACACACACCCTATCACACCCCCGCTCGTCCCGATCCGTTCCTCCTGCACTCGCCCCTTCCAACAAATCTCCTGTGATCTGATCACCGACCTTCCTGTCTCTGACGGATTTGATAGTCTCCTGGTCGTGGTCGACCACGGCCTTACGAAGGGGGTAATTCTTTGCCCCACGAAGAAAACCATGACCGCAGACGGGATTGCCACCCTATTTGCCCACAAAGTCTACTCCCAGTACGGACTACCAGACAAAATCATCTCCGACCGTGGCCCCCAATTCGCCTCGACTTTCTCCAAAGAGCTCGGACGAATCCTCAACTACAAGCTCGCCCTCTCCACTGCCTTCCACCCTCAAACCGATGGAGAAACCGAGAGAGTCAACCAAGAGATAGAAACTTACCTTCGCATCTTCTGCGGAGACGACCCCATGTCGTGGGCTAGCAAAATATCCTTAGCCGAGTTCACCCACAACCATCGACCCCACTCAGTCACGAACAAATCCCCTTTCTTCCTCCTCATGGGGTATGAACCTAACCCTCTACCCACTCTAGTCCCATCCTCCAACGTCCCTGCCGTCGAAACCTGACTACAAGAACTCTCCTCTGCCCGAAACGAAGCCCTTGCCTCCCATGAACTAGCTCGCCAAGTGATGGCCAGCTGAAACAAACGACCCTTTACCCCATTCAGTAAAGGAGATAAGGTATGGCTCGAGGCCCGAAACCTCCACCGAGAACTAGCCAACCCCAAATTCTCTCCCAAAAGAGAAGGACCCTTCGTTATTACTGACGTTCTATCTCCCGTCTCTTATCGCCTAGCCCTTCCGAAGACATGGAAGCTCCACCCCACGTTCCATGCTTCCCTCTTATCGCCCTATTGGCAGAACGCCGTTTATGGCCCCCATTTCAAAAAGAACCCACTGGAGCTTATCGGTGGACAAGCGGAATACGAGATCGAGAAGATCATACGTCACCGTGGAGCTTCAGATAAGCGCCACTATCTTGTCTGGTGGAAAGGATACTCCACTGATGATGACTCCTGGCTTCCCGAAAGGGATCTCAAAAACGCACAGACCATCCTCCTCACCTATAAAAAGGCACACCCCCGCGCCTTTTCCCCTTAGTCCCTCTCTCCTTCTTCCCTCGTAGCATACCAAAGAAACAAAAACTGTCCAAAAATATGTCCTCCATAACTACCGTATCGTCCCTCCATTCTTCCCCTCCTCTATCCTCTCCGTTAGCTGACAAAGACAACGTCGTCCTCGCCGACGACCTACCTATAGACTTCCCTACCTTAGATTCTCACGCGTCCACCGTGTATGACCCGTTGACATCGTCCTCCCATGCTCCCTCCCCTGGTTAGGGATCCCCTGCCGCTGGTCCCCCACATTGGGGTGACTGCTCCCCCGAGTTCCCTCCCATCTCGCTCGCAACCCTCCTACCGACGCCTATCCTCAGCATCGACGTCCCCATCAACGCGCATCGCCTGTGCGAAGACTACCCCTCCCGCGACGACCTCCAGGAGCTCGTGTCGGCCTTGACCGACTCCCACCTCATCATTCCCCTGCAGTCCTTCGTCGAGGATGCTTCCCCACTGGAGCTCATCTCCAAATTATACCTGCAGATCGCCAGGCTCGGCCTCATCCCCCCTAACCCCACAGACACTCAACGCGCCTGTCTCCATACCGTCCTCCAATCCATCTACCGCGACATGTGCGCCATAACGCTCCTCCTAGCCTATCAACTCGGAGTGCTAGAATTCCTCCAGGACCTTGACAGGTACCTGAAGGAACACTCCGCACGTCAGGCTCGCCGAGCCAACTCCACTCCCTCCACGTCTGCTTCCCCCCTTGACCCGGCCGAAATAGACTTCTTAGCCTGAGCTGAAGCCTTCTGGACCGGCAATGATGGGATGACTCCCCTCCCAGAGACCCATCCCCGATATCGTCAGGCATGCTTTCATTGCCACCACCTCGGCCACTTTCGGGCCGATTGCCAAGTCTACCAGTGCCCGCTCTGTCTCCAGTTCGCCCCGGGTCATTCCCAACAAACCTGTCCCCTCCGTCAACCTCCTCCCTGCCCCCACTTCTTGTCATCCTCCGGATCATCCCGAGGCAACCGCTCCCCTGAGCAAACCCGAAACAACCGGACTTGCCCGTCTCCTCCCCCGCGTCCCACACCTCCACTGCGTACGCACAACTGCTGACCTCACCGCCGTTGCTCCCCAGTTGAGGTCCATAACTACGGCGACGATGACGTCGCTTATGCTAACATGACGGGCTCCCCCGGTGCTGGATATATCGACCTTTGAGAAAGGTTCGACAGAGTCTCACCCCTAGCACAGGGGTAATGTTATGATCCACGGTGGATCGCTCTTTTCCTTTTCTTTTCTTTTTCTTTTTACTTAGCTAAGTCCTCACTCCTCCTTACCTCGTATCTCGGACTTAGGAACTCCGTTCACACCTCGAGTTCCGCTTCCCCGGTTCCTCCCATTCTGTCTTATCTCGGAACCGTTGTATTATTAGAACTGACTCGTCATGACTCATTCTTATCTACTGCAGATGACTCACTCCTTATCTCAGACTTACTAGAAGTCCATTACCTAATACCTTGGCATCTGTACTTATATTGCGCTCTTCGCCCTGTACTCTTTCCTTAGCTTAGTCTACTTAATTCTACGAGCTCTAAGCCCACTCCTCGCCCCCCTTGTCGTGGTCTGTTATCCACACACTGAGACTATGGGTCTTCCCTAGGTCTCCACCTTGAACCTTCGTCCCGGTCTTAAGGAATCCCCTTGAAGACCAACCCACAGGCCGTTTGAGCGCTGTTACCGTTCTAAGGGAACCCCCTTGAACGCGTGTTTCTGAAGACTTCTGTCGGAACATCCGAGTATCCTCCTTCGTCTTCGACCCCACTTGAGCTCACTTTGAGTCCCCGCTGGTATTCCTTAGCCCAGCATAACACTCTCCCCCTCGATCTGCGGCTCGTGATGTCCAGGGTCTTCGTCCCAGGTGCATTTGTCAAACGTCACGTTGTGTTCGACAATCACGGTGCATCGTTTCTCATCATAGACTTGGTGGGCACTGCTTTCAGTGTCATAGCCCATCCAGTGTCCTGCACATGCTCACACATCGAGCTTTGAGCCAGAGTCGTCATGAACCCATACACATGCACCCCATTCCAGTAAGTGGTTTAGGTTTGGTTTCTTTCCAGTAAGCAGTTTATGTGGCGTCTTGCTGTTGAGTGCATGGGACACTGTACAGTTCTTGACCCAAACAATGTGTGCTAACGCTTCTCCCCACAGATTCTTTGGCAGTCTGCTTGCATGCATGACTGTGCACACCTGCTCGACAAGGGTTCAGTTGAGCTGCTCAGCCACTCTGTTGTGCTGCAGTGTGTCATGCATGGTGAGTTTTCGCTCGGTCCCCTCTGATTTCAGATACCAGCTGAATTCGTCGCTCAGGTACTTGCCACCACGGTCCAATCGCAAACGTTTGATAACAGCACCATGCTGTGTCCATGCCCAAGTGGTATAGGACTTGTATGCATTGAAGGTGTTGGACTTCGCAGCGAGGAGGTGAAGGTGCATGTACCGGGTGTAATCATCTGTGAATGACACATAGAACTTCTTGTGTCCAGGGGTTTGTACATCTGATGGTCTCCAGACATCACTATGCACCTCGTCACCAAATCGATCACAGCGTTTTGGCTTGCAGACATTCCCAATTGGTTTGCAGACTGCTTTTCCATACTCACATGACTCGCACTGACCCATTGTTGTATGCATAGGGTCCAGTTTAACTCCTTCAACCATGCCTTTTGCGAGCATGTCGCGAATCATGCTTGGTGCGAGATGGAACAGTCGGGCATGCAGTTCCTCCATGGTAAGTACCTCCGGTGGACTAGCGGTCCCTGCAAATGGTTGCCGGGTGTTGTGCCTAACTCAGTACAGTCCATTACTGGCAGGTATTTCACCAACGAGGCACTTCTGTGGGCTGAATATGCGACAAACGGACTCGCGGAACAATGCAGCGTATCCCATGGCTGCTAGCTTGCTTATGGAGATAAGGGTTACACCCATAGATGGTGCATATAGCACGTTCTTCAAAAGGATTTGTGCCTTCGACTTCCTGTTTGGTAACTCAACATATAGGTCTCCATGTCTGATGGCATCAAAGGTATGCTTATTGGCCGCTGTAATTGGCTTTGGTGCGATTGGGATGAAATTGATGAAGAGATTGCAGTACAGTGTAAAACAGGAAACTTGACTCGGAGGACTAGCAGAGAGTAGTCCTGAGCCTGCAGGTGGGTTGAAGGAGACGAATATCGTCCCAAAGGGGTCCAACTATGAAGAGAAGCTGAAGAGAGACCTGCCCGAGTGGGTGCTGCCCAAGGGAGAACAGTCCGGAAGAAGACCGGAAGAAGACCGGAAGTCTGGAGTAGAGAAGGTGACGAGTGGGAAGCGTTGGGGACATGACGAACGATGATGGCGATGGGCCAGAGACGATTCGGACAGATACGGCGGCGTGGTGAGAATCCAACGTGAAGGAAACTGGATTGTGAAATCCTAAGTACATGGTACTTATAGTCCGGACAAGTCTGGGTGAACTAATACGAATGTAAATAATTGTGGAGGGATATAAATGGTATGCGGGATCGTATGGAAAGGTCTTCGAAGGACCAGTAAAGAAGGGGTGACGAAACGATAAAGAACCGGTCTAATATATGACCGGGCGGACTTACTCGGACTACCGGACTTCGACGGATGGGACCGGAGGTGGACGGGACCGGCTACAGACTGAGCGGCGGTTGGAATGAACGACGGAGGTGATGATGCGGTGATGGTGAAACCCGTTGAAATCGTGGTTTACGACCGTAGAGACCTACGGATCTCTACAACGGGGATAGGTGTTGTGATGCACCACTGTCATACAGGTTGATGGTGGTCAACAGGGAATCAGGATGGGCCAGGACTGCGAATGGGAGAGTGGTAACAACTGCCGGTTCATCAGCAACAGACTCCAAGCTCTCAATGAACCATACGCCATCTGGTTTGGTTCCATCAGCTGCAACATTGGCACTCTTTGGTGACTTTGTGCTCGAGTTCTTATGCTTCTTCCCTCTAGGCTTCCATCCTTTGGATGCTTGGCTATGCTTTCCGCTGCCTTCCTCCCAGCAGTTTCGACCTCGGTGACTCTTCCAACCACAGTTATGGCAGTCACTGTCAAATTTCTTGCCTGTACGTCCATTTCCCTTCTTTGTGTCAGCATTAAAGGCTGTGTCTTCCTTATCTGCTTTAGATTTGATGGTACCTTGCATGATGAGTTGGTCATATGCGTCGGTCACCATATCAATGAGCTCCTCGCTTGTTATCTGGCAGTTTTGCCAGCGCATGTTTGACGAGATAGTGGTGAGTATAGGGTTATAGGCTCGGGGTAGAGACACGAAAATGATATTGAACAGGTCGGTGTCTGAGATGGGGTGTCCGACAGATGTGAGCTTCTCACAAAGAAGTTTAACTTTCTCGAAATGGGCCTGAGCATCACTGCTTTCTTTTAATTTGAGTTCACCAAGTTGGCATCTCATTTCCATGCCAATAACAAGTGAGCAGTTCCCAAATTTCTTGCAAAGAAATTCATAGTATTCATGCACAGTTGTTTTTGACAAGAGGTCGATAAATATGGAGTCAGGGATGGTGACAGCGATTTGCTGTTGCACAATAGCATTCTCCTCGATCCATTTGGGGTAGGCAGTTGCATAGAGCGCCACTGCTTGTATCTCTTCGGCTGTGGTTGGTATCCATGTGGTGGATTGTCCTAATGCTGGGTTGACTGGAGCTGGTCTAGTTCCATGTAGGTATCCCACTAGTCCTCGTGCTGTGAGTGATACTTCAAGTTGCCTTTTCCAAAGAGGCCATTGCTTCCCTGAAGCATCCAGCTTTGGGACCTCGAGTACTCAGTCTCCTGCTCTAGGCATTTGTCTTTATACTAGGTGGGTCTGTTTTTACTCTTATTCATTTTTCAGCTCAGGGAGCACCAGGGCTCATAACCTGTAGACGAGAATAAGTCTCAGTGGACATGGTAGTCGACTGACTATGGTATTACCTGTAGACAAGAATAAGTCTACAATAGGGTAAGTAGGTGTAGTGAACGAGTGTGTAAGGAATATCTTACCTCAGTGGATGTGGTAGTCGACTGAGGTTGTGTGCTACGTACAAACGGAAAAAAAACGAACGTGTTAGGTAAGCTACTAAATACAGACCACCAGACTACCAGTGTAACGGACTATGGTGATTGAATTCCAACACAGCAGTATGACCGGTAGACCAGTCAACAAAGATGATGTCGGTGAAGAAGAAAACAAGATGTAGATGTTGAGCATTGGACATTGGGCGTTGGCAGAGACAATGATGATAGCATTTAGTGTGGTTCGGACGTTGTGAGCAAGAGGTAGCTGTGTTCCAATATGCAATACAAAGATTTTATGGACTGGGCATACCCATGTCCGTAACTACGGCTTAAGTGGTACTTAAGCGAAGTCAAAGATTAGCGTTTGAATGATGGAAGAAAGTTTGACAAAGCAAAGATGACCCTTTCGGGCTGCCATGAAACCCTAAGGTACAGGACCAATAAAGCCGAGCAGTCCGGCGATAGTCGGTCATAAGTAAAAGTGAAAATGAAAGTTACTGTAGTTGACGAAGGGCAGAAGTAAAGTAGGGTAAGTAGGTAAGAATGAATTGTATGGAAGAAGTAGTAAGGTGGAATGAATGTGAAATAAAAGGAGATGGACCGGAGTAGTCCGGGTGAGACCGACAGTACCGGAGTACCGGTCTTACCACCAGACTTTGGCAGAGTGACAGACGGGAGGTCGGTAAGAGTAGGAAGGAGTATGCATGTGCTGGAATGATGGATAATTGGATGATACGACTGTAGAGACATACCGCTCTCTACATCCACTGGGGACTTTGAATACTGACTGTCCCCAGTCAGTCATGGCATTGTGCTGACTAAGCACAGTGCGGAGTTTGAATGGTGGTGGTCTAGTTGTGTTGCGTCTGCTGTGTCTCTCTTAATATTCCACTCCATCCTACCTCCATCCACCCCACACATCATGCAATCCCAGTACACCAGCCAAGTCGACAGGCTACGCGCCATGACAGCAAAGGGCGCCGAACATCACCGAGATGTCAACTGTCAATACAAGGCAGCCACCAAACACGTCATGGCCGAAGCGAAGATGATGCCGGATGACAGGGAGGAGCTTCATGAGGAGATCGAGATGTGGGTGGGGAGTTTTGGACATGCTATGGTAAGTGCCCATGCCATACTGAGGTGGTGTTATCCATTGACAAGGATGCACTTAGGACAAGTGGGAGGTAGCATCCCGGAAAGTGGAGGTGCTACACTTGTACACTGAACTGGAGGAGGATGTCACGGCCCTGCTTGTGGATGCAGAGCGCCAGCAGGTGGAGTGGTCGAGGAGGAAGAATGTGCCTCTGGTTGAAAAAGACAATGAGCCAGTAGGCACACAGGGGATGGCATTGGAGATAGAGGAGGTAGAGTGACAGGTGGTGCCTGGCACTGAGAAGGCGGCTGGGTTGTCCAGGGTGGCGTCAAATGCGTCGTCTGTTACAATTTTCTTTCCTTCTCATCATATACTACTCATTGTAGTCTTTTTCCATTTCTTTTCTTATCGACATGCTATGTCTTATCGCCCACAACAGGCCTATCTTCTTATCAGAGGGCCCAGATCCAGTTATCTTCGGTCTCTCAACCTCGGACACCTATACTCCTAATTAGGCTCTCTTACGCCTAATCATCATCCCATATTCCACTACATTCCATGGTCCATGCGCTGTACGCCATACTATAAATAGTCATCGATACTCTGTATTCCTCATTCTTGGTCTACGCAATCTACGTGTATCATCAAGTGTCATCCCGAGTCCACTACTAGGTCTTCCCCTAGAAGTCTTGTCCCTTCGTTCCCTTGTCTATCCTCGAGTCTCTAAGACGTCGGTCTCTTCGTGAGTATCGCCTTAGCCGCTCAAGACAACCACAAGACCTTGTTGGTACGCCTCGCGTAACAAAAGACCAAGAATATTTTCAGTCCCACCTACTTAGATGAAGGACCTACCACCCCTCCACTACGTCGTACCGAGCCCCAGAAGAATCTGACCCAGAACTCCGAGACCTCGCCAGGTACCGAACTCCGAGACGAATCACAGGATCTAGCAGAACTCCACTCCTCGATCCCTCGTATGCTCCTCAACCCAGGAGCCAAACCTCTAGAAACCCAAGCACTCCCACCCCTCGTCACCCTAGCCCACCCCCTCGTCACCCTAGCCCACCCCCTCGTCTCCATCCATCCTA
Source organism: Retiboletus flavoniger (assembly GCA_038089835.1). Classification (NCBI taxonomy): domain Eukaryota; kingdom Fungi; phylum Basidiomycota; class Agaricomycetes; order Boletales; family Boletaceae; genus Retiboletus; species Retiboletus flavoniger. The sequence goes on from JBBPLO010000511.1 coordinate 18,518, forward strand.
CCATCAAT
>JBBPLO010000512.1:1446-12976 GCA_038089835.1 Retiboletus flavoniger
GCTGCCCTCGTTCGCGCTTCCACTCTAACAAACCACAATGCGTTCTATCTGAAACCCGTCAGCACGGGCCCGCCGGAGGACGCCGACGACGGGTGTGTTGATTTGCTCCTAGTCCAGCTGGAATTGTGCTTTACTATGCATCAGACACATTAAACGACACGGTGGACCCCACCGGCATTTACTCAACGCGCATTGCTTGTTCAGATATCAGGATCCCGTCAGTCCCCATCTTGCTGTTCGAATGGCATCCCAAAAATCAGGAGTTGAGGTGAGAGGCCCGCCGGCGAAAGTTTCCCTCTCACCAAACGATTAGGAAGTCCTCCGCACCCTCTGACGAGACTTTCGTCAACGCGATCGCTGAACACATTCGCTCGTGTGCCCGGACGGGGAAGCCGGGTCACATGTATATAGAAACTGCTGGAGGTGAGAGTCACTCCTGAGTGAGTGGTAGTATTGGATTGCGCATAGTATGATTCCTGACGCCTATTCAAGGTGTGCATAGTCCAACTTTGTCTGGAACAACACAGCTTGAGAGTTATCGGCCATTGTTTCTGCCTACGGTCCTGGTCGGGGACTCAAAGCTCGGGGGAATTTCGTCGACAATATCGTCCTACGAGTCGCTTGTTTTGCGAGGGTACATCGTGGATGCGATCCTCCTCTTCCGTGACAACTACTATCGGAACTACGAGTATCTCTCACCTTATTTTACTGAACGTGGGGTACGCGTCACATCAGTGGACCCTCCCCCCTCTCTCCAAGGAAATGTCAATGAAGACGTCTTCACTACAGAAGCCTACTATGCCAAATTAGTTCCCAAGAGTCTCGACAGCGAGATTTTCCGCGCCCTGAATCACTTGGATGAGTGCCACATCCATCGGATCGAGGAACTCGATTCCATGCCTCGTCGGACGTTGGATACCATCTGGTGGCCGTTCGTACAACACGGCCTGGTGCAGTCTGAGAAGGATGTTACCGTGATCGATAGTGCATGGGCGGATTTCTTTAGTGTTTATAATTCACCTTCGGAACCATCGTCACGCACCCTTCTTACTCCCAAGCTAGATGGTTCCGCTTCCTGGTGGACCCAGGCCATTGGACATGGAGATCCTTCGCTTGCCTTGGCCGCGGCCAACGCCGCCGGGCGGTACGGTCATGTCATGTTTCCTCAGGCAACTCATCTCCCTGCGCTGAAACTGGCGGAGCGTCTGGTACACGAAGGTCCTGGTGTAGGTTGGGCTTCACGTGCGTTCTTCACTGATAATGGGTCGACTGGCATAGAAGTTGCTCTAAAGATGGCTCTGCGATCGTTCTCGATCACCCAAAAGGAGCTGACATCCAGCGACAAGAAAGATCTCTGGATCGTGGGTTTGAAAGGGAGTTATCATGGTGATACGATAGGAGCGATGGATGCGACGGAAGAGGGGGTTTACACATGCGAATGGCACCAGTCGAAAGGTTTCTGGTTCGAAACGCCGACGGTCTCGATTAAAAATGGCGACTTTGTTGTGACTGTGCCCTCCCCCATCTCTGCATCGACACCTTCCATCCAATTTGACGACCTGCACTCTTTATATAATGTCGAGGGCAGACTCAGCTCGCCACTCGCCGACACCTACCGAACTCACGTTGAGAACACTTTGCGAACACTCCGTCAGAAGGGACAACGAAAGCTGGCTGCACTCGTCTTGGAGCCGATTGTGATGGGCGCTGGGGGGATGATATTCGTGGATCCGCTCTTCCAGCGCGTCCTGGTCGATGCGGTTCGCGATAAATCGCTCTTTGACAATCCTCTCCCCGTCATCTTTGACGAAGTTTTCGTCGGCCTGTATCGTCTCGGAATTAAATCATTCGGTCCTATCCTTGGCGTCAATCCGGACATCGCCGTCTATGCAAAAATTCTCACTGGCGGCGTCCTTCCTCTTTCCGTCACGCTCTCCTCCGAGCGTGTGTTCCAGGCTTTCCATAGTCGATCCAAAGTTGACGCCCTCTTACACGGTCACAGCTACACGGCGCACGCAGTGGGCTGTCAAGTCGCAAACACGGCTCTCGACATCATCGAGACGCTTTCTCGAGGAGATGCGTGGCGTTCAGCACGGGAAAAATGGGAGCGTGATGCGCACCCGGAGTCTGCCGTGGTCTGGAGTTTCTGGGACCCGGGCTTTGTCCGTTCCGTCTCGAGGTTAGACGTCGTGGACGAGGCGATGGCGTTGGGGACCGTCCTCGTCATCAAGTTCAAAGATGATCGCGCTGGTAAGGGCTCCACCCATCTTGCAGTGGGACGTCTTACCTAGATCAAGTTACAGGTTACACATCCCACACCGCCCAAGGCCTGCTTCGATCCATCGACAGTCCCGTCAACGACGACGGTGTTCTTAGTTCAACCCCTGGCGGTGCGCCGTTTGGGATACATTACAGGACGCTGGGCAATGTTGCGTATTTCATGACCAGCCTCAATACGCCGCCGCAGACGATAGAAGAGGTGGAAAACAGGCTCTGGAAAACGCTGTCAGTGACGGACTGTCAATGAAAGAAACGTGTAGGTCACGCCGCTGTCACTTGGGGGGAACTTCTTTTTCCCCTTCGTTATGATACCATCTCTCCGCCTCTTCCCCAGGCTTCGCTTTGCGAGAAGGTGGCAATTACCCCTTACAGAACGATGCCAATATATATGAGTTCCCCGTGTGCAGCATCATCGGGCGTGCTTTCCGCCTCATTGCAACTTAAGTGTAACATTATCGTTAGTGGAATCGTGACCTATCGACGGGCCTGTTGGGCGCGCAAAGATGCCAGAAACTAGCCACGTTCGAATCTTGTGGTATGGAGTCCATTGGGTACCAGCATATTGTAGACATAATACATGCAAGATCACATCCGTAGAACTGTAATAATGCTTCCAACGGATTGTTTGATGTTGAAACAAACAAGATGTCCTAATTTAAGGGTTGCTCGTCCCCTTTACAAGGCCTGCAAGAGTTCCTCATATGCCTCTGGAGGGAGTCTTGTCGAGCAAAAGAAGTTCCACAACCCTTGCACACCGTGGTGATGCGTAGGTGTATGGTAAGGATGTGCCGTACGATGCTTTCTTGTTTGAGCTCTTTTCCACATCCGAGCCATTGACACTTTTGAGTCGATTTCCCGCTTGCTGGGTTGAGGTTGTGGGTCTTACCAAGGTGCTGGGAGACGGAATGCTTCGAGTTGTCGCCCAGCGGATAACACTCATTGCACGGTGACCCGTTGACCAACCATCCACACGTGTAAATGAAGTCGCTAGGCTGTAACGACTTGAGTCATTCGTTGAATCGCGCAAGAAAGTCGACTTACAACTTCGTGGAGGCTTTGCGATGTGCTCCGACGATCAAAGCCAAGTTCGGATCGGTGCGAGACATCCCAAGGTGTGCATTCCGCGACGGCGGACTCTTGCATGAAGGAATCACAAGGATCGAAGCACCCCACCGACAAATCCGTGTTTTCTAACCCTGAACCGTGGAAATTGTTCAGATATGTATATAATTCCAGGGTATCAGGAAGAGGAGGCATAATGCCCTGTCCGTTCGAGTCCATAGATGGGTTAGAGTTGGATACCGTGGGGGGAAGTTGTTGTCGAAGGAGCTGATCGGTTTGCGTGTTCCATGTCCCTGCGTAGTCAATGAGACGATGATTACTTCCCATTTAAACCCTTGCTCACTCTCCACGAATGCGTTCCCAAGATTGTTCAACGAAGCTGGCTTGTCGGGATGGCCATTGAGAGTGAGACGGACTGCGTCCTCAAATATCGAGAGAGACTTGTCAGTGCCTGCGAGGTCGCCGAAGCGGCCAAAGTGAACTAATGATGAGTTCCCGAGGTTGTTCAACCGAGTTGTCTTGTCTGGATGATCATCAGGCGTGAGCCGCACTGCTTCCTCTTCTATCGGCATGAACCCCAGGTTGTTCGATAAAGCTGGCGAGTTGAAATGGCCACCAGGAACCACTGTCCAATCTTGGTGTAGTGACTGATGAGATGTGTTGAGATCATAGTGATCATCGGTGTCGTAGACTCCGAGAGCCTCTGGCTGACAGGGTCTGTATTCGTTGAGCTTCCCGCCTGCGCATATGTAATATAAGATTCTCACCTGTAGTAATCTGCAAATGACGCACCTGGGGCTAGATGCCCTGGCGTAGGAGTGCATGCAACTGACCAAATTGTTTGCATACTTGAGTCAGCGAGCACCGACATGATAACTGGGTCTATCGGGCCCAAGAAGCCGAGATCAGTGCTGTAAACGTTTCCAGAGACAGTATCCATGAGAGATGCTAAGGGTGAATCACGACTTGGACCACAGAAACATGATGCTTTATATCGACTTTACGAAGCTCTGTCGTAGATTGCCGATTCCGGGACGTCGGCTCTAAAGCGTACACGGTGCAAGCGCCCCATTCGAGACTGCTAACCTGGGCCTGAGATTACTGCTAGAAGCTTTAGAATCGTCCCCTCCCTTGACTCTTCCGCCGAAGGCTAGGGCAACGCCTGTCGAAACGAACAATAAGACGACGAACGCATCCCGCCCGACTTGATCTCTGCGCGCTTCAGACGAGAGGGACCAGCGCCTAGTGCCAAGAAGTTGTCAGACCATCAGATGTCCGGATCCACAGCAAGCCATGGTGCCATGATGAACTCGTGCGTTCCGTTGGTGCACTCCAAAACGACCGCGAGGGTACCAGATACAAATGCCACGTTGACGATACTGGATGAAAAGTCGCACGAGGCGCGCCAATCATATCAACGAACGGGTGCACAGCTTGCCAAGGAACACTCCAACGCCGGAGATTACTCAGCCGATTGCCATCCAGTTGGCGTGCTCTAATAATCATGCTGGCAACCGAGGTGATAGGAACTGCATGAGAACATCAATTAGGAGTCTGATGCTTTGCCAAGGGAGTAAGACAAGATACACGAGGTCCATTAGGTACAGTAGACATATACGCATTAACTCGCTACACCAATCTAGATGGGTAACTAATTTGATGTCATGTATCCAGAAGTCGGGGTACATGCCGACATCTTACAGAACTACACAGCTTGGATCACCGGATATACGTCTCTGGAGGAACGTGTCAGATGGTGTTTTGGAAGGGAATCCCAAAAGGGCCACTCACATGAGTGCTCTCTGCGCATATGGTTTTTCATCGTATTGTTGCGGGTGAACTGCTCGGCGCAGACTTCGCATGCAAACTTTAATTCCAGGTGTTTCTCATTGACGTGTCTCATCAAACTCTCCTTCTTCATTGGAGAGAAGCAACCGTTCCAGCAGCACATCAGTTGTGTTTTCTCGGGGCCTATGACACCATGATAGGAGCGCAGATGGTCGGAGAATTCGCCGCATTGTACATATGAGCCACAAATGCCATGACCCGTCACCCACTGACAAGGGTAATGACGGTGTTGGTGTTCGCCCGCGTACGGTGCAACTTGACAGAGTCTTGCCGTGTCCTGGGATTTACGAGTCAACATTATCCCTCGTCAGTCCGATTTGACCAAGGACCTACCGCTGGCGTCCATTCCTGGTTGTAACGGGGGTCGTGAGTCATGACGAGTACGAGTTGTAGGAGAAGTAGTGTACGACAGCAGAGAAATGTAGGTACGAATGGTATTGTTGATGCATTATCTCTGGAGGTTTCCTTGATATTTATGCGTCCAGAAGCCACCGTGGAGGGCCTCTCCACAAACGGATCATGTGAAGGGCCGAGTGCGTGGAGGTCAAAGAAGTATGACATCCACTGGCGTCGGAGAGCAGCCCGGCCATTGGTATTGGCCAGCATGGAGGCGGGGCAACGATCCATAGGACCCTGTCATACCATTTTCAGAAAAAATGAAGTCGGTTAGGATTGTAATGAACGCTATCGATTGGTTTCCCTTGTATTCTGTGATTGGGAGCCCCGCAGTAATCAAACCATGCTGAACTTGTGTAAGATAGCATACGATGGTGAGCGTCCTATGGAAACGCCAGCCCAACCATCCAGTGCTCCGGATGTTCATTCAGACCAAGGTGTTTATTAACCGGACTGTCGCATCTGTCAGGGATGGCGTTGGGAATGGAAAAAGTAAGGTTATCTTCTTCTAGGAGGCACGCACATCTTGGTGCCACCCTGAGGACCTTGAACCTGTGGATGATAGTAATGTGATGGGAAGTCGACCACTTCCGCATGGTTTAGAATGCCGGAGTACCAAAGACAGTGTCTTGGTAGCTCAGTCCTGCTACGCAGACCGCTAAAATCACATGTCCGAGCCTCGGACACCAAGTTTACATCTTGGATCAGACTGGCTGGGCGACCATACATTGGTAGAACAACGTGGTCCTGTACTGCCCGTGTCAGAGCGCGCGCTTGTACTGTCTGAACAGAAGGACCCTTGCGATCCTGCCAATTAACGACTTTCGCCGATCTGTCGGTGGTGGACCTTCTCGATAGTTCTCGGTAACCATACCATCGACCGTGCATGGTAGACGCTGGAGAGCTATTTCGAATTGGACGATCGAGCACTGGTGATCATGGTACGTTAACGAGTGTCCGATCTCAAAGTCAACCAACTGTATGAACCGGGGGGAACTCTGAGCCATGGAGAGCACAGCGTGGTTGATCGAATCAGGAAATTGGTAAAAGCGCAATTGGAGCGCAACTCACATACATGTGTGGCCCTGGAGTCGTTTCCCCCGTCCTGAAGAGTATTCTGGCTTGCACGGGGTGGTATTCGAAGGACAACAGATCTGATCTGTTTAACATTTCATCACTGAGTGCTGAAGCCAGAGCCTTTGATATGGAGTGCCATGTAGCTGCAAAGCGACGTGGGGAGTATTCTATCGAAGTTGCGAGGTCAATGGGTTGCAGAGCGATCTACACAGTGCTCCATTCGGAAGGAATGTCGGACTAGTGACTTGCCACGCGTCGAACGCAAACGTTGTGTTGGTATCACTGGTGAAGCGATTTCTCTTGGTTCGAGTCACAAGTTCCCCGGTTTCCGATTCCGTCTCGGGTCTCTTTCACGCCTATCAGTAACATGCCATCCGACATGCCCCTTTATTGTAACCAGTCACTGAGATGCCCATGTTGATCATCCGTTGGCCTTCAGTCGACGGTGACTTTCAGCGAAGACGCTCTTTTCAGGGCATTTAATGTTGGCACACCTACGCATACTCTATAGAGTGATAGTAGTAGGTTAGCGCTCCTCGTTGCGGCAGACTACTATCTGCATTCAAGACGCCAAACCCACAGAGTGGCTTGGGGCACGGTACTGTTCGTCTGTCCGCTGCCCATTGGCTCGGTGTGACCCAAGTAGGAAGGGGCTCCATCCCTCTCTGATTAGACATGCTGGCGAGGCGGCCACCATGTCAACGATATGATCCATCGTTGCCTCGAACCTCCCAGCCAGCAATTTCCCAAATTGATGTGCGGTTTGCTAAACCACGCCATGCGAAGTCGACCCATACCTCTGGGACGCGGACTCCACGCTCCATCACTCCAATTGGTCATCCGCGTTGGTGGCTAGATCTACACATACATATCTTTGGAGTGCGGTCGTATCACGCACATATCAGCTCCTTCTCCGCGCTGCTGTAAGATATACATTGACGGGATTCTTGGTCTGGACTTGTGTCTGGAGGGTAGGTGGCGGCCTCTAGCACGGAAGCATGCGCAATTGGCTCCCGCCGCTATCGAGACCTGTGTGTGTGTGCCTCGGACCGGTGCAGCGGTAGGGCCAAATTTACAAGTTTGGAAAATTAATGATGCTGCAAGGACGTGGAGGAATCTCACGTCCTCGGTATATCGTTTTTCCTTCTTGATTCCAAGGCGCACTACACTCGTTCATTAACCTATAGCCCCCGACGGTTGGCATGTCCCCCAAGTCACAAATATCGTCTCCGCCCCCAAGGGTCCCAAAACAGGACCTTAATTTCAGTTCAACTTGGCAAGGCTGGCAGCTGGTTTCCGTGAGTTATTGCAACACGCTTGATGATTCTAGCCCCATCCACACCCTAGACCAGTGATCGTCACCGCTATCTGTGGTATGCACATAAACCTCTTCAAAATTAACAATCGCGCAAGCATCGAAAAGCCGACCAGACAATATGACCCCTCGGAGAGATTGACCTTGAGGTTGGCACTACCTCACCGTTCGGCGGCACTAGCCCCCCGATGTTATGAAACGTAAAGATCCTGCGCCTGCCACTCAACTCCTCCAGTACTGTGCCAAATCATGAATCCGATCAAGCACGACTGTGAAGTACGAGGTCTCGTTCAACAGCGCCTCAAAATGCTTGATGGCTTCCTCTTCTGTAAGATCGAGTCGGAACTTTTCTTGTATCTGTTCGTGCACATCACGATGTTTGATATCTGGGATGTTGGCGTCGACCATAAGAGCAACTAGATTTAAAATGAGATTAGCGCTCTTGCGCAGGATGGTGAAGGCTGTGAAACAAAAGTTCTTGAAGCGTGCATAGTGCGTGGATTGTGCGCCACCCATGCCATCGACCATTTCTTTGCATACCTTCACGGGAGGTGGAAATGGCTTCGGGTCGCGGCCTAAGATATAACCGAAGTCGACTATGAGTAGATATGAATTAGTGCCACGTCGCAAGAGAGAGATGCTAAATGATACCATGAAAGAAATGTCCTGAATGTAGGGAATGATGAGCATACTCTTGAGAATGACCAGAAAAAGGAAAACGGACCGTCTGGCGTGAGTAATAGATTATCTAAATGACGATCTCCAACGCCAAGCAGGTACGTGACAACGCAATAGCCGGCTACAGCTTGGTCAGTGGGTGTTCTCGGACCACGCGGCCAAAAGACACATACCGCAACTACGAACGAATGTGTCAATAACGCTTGGCCCCACACCATACGTCCCTACGCTGTCCTCGTCTGGATGGCTTGCGCGCAGGTAGTTGAGCAGCGTTCCGTGTTCGCTGACTATTGCTGCTATCGTCTTGCTTGGAATAAACTGGACCATGCCCTGCAACGGTCCAGTGGCCAGAACATCGTATGGTATCAGTTTCAAATCCAAATTCTCCTTCCGCAGCAACTGGTCCATGAGCGTAAAAAGCTGCAATACCAATTGGTCTTGTCGCATGTCGTCTCCATCCTTGAACATGACAGGGTATTCCGAACCGTCCACGCATTGGAAGTAGAGCAAAAATGGAAATTGATTGGACTTGAACACCGAAGACTTCTCCGCATTGATGCCGGTGATCTCGATTCGGGCATTCAGAGGTAGAGGGAGCGGGGGGATGTTGATAAGGCCGTTCTTGGAGTCGTTTATGAACGAACGCAGTTTTTCGATCTTTTTTGGCCGAGGGTCTTTGGAAGTCCTGATGTCTCTTGCGCGCTTTGCCAAGGTCTCGACCATGATTCCTTGTCTTCGCATGAGCTCGCGGCGTTCACTGCCGCCTTCCGACTGTAGCGGGCATGAATGTCCAGTTAGCCACCAGAACACCTCAGCAAGTGCGCACCCCGAGTATCTTGCTCAGAAACTTGAACACAACTCTGCCATACATTTTCGCCACCATTCTATCCTCGAGGGCAACCTCGACCATCAGGTACCAATACAATCGGTTACCCAGTATATGATTCTTTACTCCGCGAATAATCAAAAAGTCAGAAAGTCCACTGTCGTCGTATGATATTGCACTCGTCGTCGATCGTGACGACCGCTGATCACTTGCAGCGCTCTCAAACTTGAGCGCTTGAACAAGCTGGAGTAGGTACAGCATGAGCTCCTAAGTCATTTCCGTTAATGGTGTTGAAGAAGAGCAATAACAGTAAATAGTATAGTTACATCGTCGTCAGCGCGATTTAGTTGCCTGACCGCAAACGCTCTCACGCGCGAGTCCACGGTGCCGGGACCCAACAGCTCAAGGGCGTCATCGGTGTCTACCTCCGTCCACATAGGCAATAATTCTTCAACTGCCTGTTTGACTTCCGACGGATCTCTCCAAGTTACCGATTTCAGGAACTTGGTCAATCCACGCTTGTCTCTTGCGAGATAAAAGCGGAACTTCCAGATCAAGTCTTTCTCCTCTGACGTGAGAGGCTGTGAAGGAGGGTAGCTGAGGATTTCCTAAGATGATGATGTCGGCGAGGCGCGCGCGAACGATGAGAGCCCAAACACTTACTCCCAGCTCGTCTCTGATCTTGGCATTTGGTTTGAGTTCTCTGTCATATGGACTGCTCCGATGGCTCCGGACCAAACGACGATGCTTATCCTCTACAGGATTCTCGCGTGCCATCTCAGGATCTAGGACTGCCCAAATGTGGGGATCGGTCGCGAAGGAGGGTGGAAGAACAGGTGCAACAGGTGTTTGAGCAACCGTTGTTGGTGCAGTGGAAGTTGATGTCGCATTTTGGGTTTCCTGCCCAGGACCCCATCAGTCCCACAACTCATTTAAAGTTTCAGTATACTCGCAGGTTCGCTGAAGACCACCGGAAAGTCGAAGCGAGGTAGATCGATGTACAAGAACATGTTTTCCGACTTTGCGGTCTCGGCCTGCGGCAATCAGTCATGTCCAACGCAATACTACATGTCTGCACGAGCACTCACGGCATGTATTTCTTCCATCCTCCGAAACGCCATCTTATCGAGCCAGTCTGACTTTGGGAGATCCCCCCGTTCATACTTTTTCACGAGCTAACGTAGCGAATCGTGGTATTCGTCAGAATTCGTGTAGATCGAGGGAGTAAACACACCTTCTCTAACCGACCCATTTCATCCCTCGCGCCCGATTTGCTGGGTGTAGTGGTGTCCACCGACCCGTCTGCCTCTTTTTCCGGCCACAACAAAAGCCTGTGTTTACCCCTTCGCAAGGTCCTGGACCACGATGAACGGTAGATGGATGCATCGAGGAACACCGGCCTTACCATTTCTTTCCGAACAGTCTGAAAGTCGTGCCACCCACCGGAACGGCTGAGCGTGGATCTCCAATATCCCATACAGTGAAGGTGATCTGTGAGCTCAACGGGAGATCGCAATATTGTACTGGGAGGGATACCCATTCGTTCCAGCTGTACCGGTGAAGAAGAGCGGGTAGGTGAGCGCTTGAAAGGGTCTAAAGAGGCAGGACACACGTGTAGTTGGTCTTGAATGCCTTGAAGGACGTCCTGAACGGAATCGTCAGCGGTTTATTATCAGCTACCAGCTGACAGGTGACATAGAGGTCTGAGAGTGACCTGTCTGGATATCAGTCCTGCCGCAAAGAGGAACAAAAGTCACGGTGGAGAGTCTCACGAGGATTGAGCGCCATGAAACCTCAGCTCTGGGTTCTCTAGTACTTCTGAGACTGACTTTCGGGACCTTGTTCCTTCGAGCTGTGAGCTGGATCAGGGATTCGTTGGGCATAAGTCGTTGGGGTACTAGTCAGAATCAGTGCTTACATTCGAAAGGTCAGCGGTAGCTTCAGGTCGGAAAGCTTCGCGAACGTGAAATCGTCCCGATTGTCCTTGTCCATGGTCGTTCTTCAGTGGCTCGGCCAAAGAGTTGTCGGAATGCAATATGATAGACACA
>JBBPLO010000513.1:0-18505 GCA_038089835.1 Retiboletus flavoniger
GTATCTCTGAAGACTACTGTCAGAATACTCTGCATATCCTCCCTCGTCTTTCGTCTACCTTGAGCTCACTTTGAGTCCCTGCTGGTATTCCATAGCCCAGCATAACAAAAGACTAAGCTCTCCCCTACGGACAACTTTCAGGTCGCTTCCCACTCCTGCTCCCACCTTCAGTCTATACGGGGTGATTCCCTGGACAACCGTGCACCCCTTTCCCGCAATCAGCCTGTACGGGGTGATTCCCTGGGCACTGTGCCACCATTAGCTCCCACTGGTTCCTTCCCCGAGGTATGCCTGAACAAGGCCAGTCCTCCCCCAAACCCTCATCCCCCTCGTCTCTCAAACACTCAGACCGAGAGGCCAACCTCACCTCTCTCCAAGAGGAAGAAGAAACCATCCACCTTGCTGAAGGCCTCACACGACACCTTAGTATTCTGCGAGTTCCTTCCCCTACGACTCCCACTCCCACTGCCATGCAACCAAGCATGTCTCTCCCTACTGGACCTTCTAAACCACCAGCCCTCACTGGCTTCCCTCTATCTTGCCTGTGCCCCACTGTCACTCCCACACCCCCGCCCCCAACAACTATGTCTTCAAAGGAACTATGCCTTGGAGCCCCTGAACCCTTCAATGGGTCCTATGATAAATCCAAACAGTGGTTCAACACTGTCCAGTTCTACCTCCTTGTCAATGCTGACATCTACAACACCGATGTGAAGAAAATCGCATTCGCTCTTTTGCATATGACCAAAGGGTCCGCTGCCATCTGGGCCACAACCTTTCAGCAGAAATGCTGCTCAGCCAGAACCATCAACCTAGGTACCGTCACCGCCTTCACCACAGAATTCCAAGCAGCCTTTAAACACCAAGATTCCATCGGGAATGCCATCGCCTGGCTCTCCACCACATGAATGCAAAAGAAGAAGGACAGGTTCTCTCCAACCCTCCTTAAATACATCACCACCTTCCACAGCAAAGTTGCTGTTGCACAGATCATGGATGACAATGTCCTCATCGCATACTTCGCCACTGGCCTCCCAGCCTCCATCATGTACAAGATTTACACAATGGAAGCTCCCCCTACTACCATCACCGATTGGTATTCAAAAGCCATGCACTTCAACAACATGTGGAATCATGCCCATGAAGTCGCCTCTCGATCTGGAGCTACCCAGGTCAAAAACCTCCCATTCACCCCTAAACCTAGGGTCGATCCCAACGCAATGGACGTTGACGTCATCCGCACCATCACCAAGCTGACCCCAGAAGAGAGACAACATTGCATCAAAAACAATCTCTGCTTCTGATGCCACCAAAGCAGCCACTCCTCCCAAAACTGCCCCACCTTTTCTTCACAGCTACTGAAGGCCCCTCGCCCACCTATCAAGAAAGTGGTGGAGGTGACTGACGAAGAAGATCTCCCTTGCCTCCAAGAGGTGGAAGACGATGACGAAGAAGATGAAGAATCGGTAAAAGCCGTATTTCTTCAGGATTTTTAGAAAGGAAGCCTACCTTGACGTTAGCCCCTTCCTACATCAATTCTGTACTTGTAAAAGCCTTGACTAAATCAATGATTATCCCGATCCAAGTCATTTGCCCCTTGTATACCATGAAAACCATTGACTCCAAAGTGCTCATTGATAGTGGCACTAGCATATCTTGCATCGACTACAACTTTGTAGCCAAACATAAACTCCCGACCACCAGACTCTCTACACCCATCCTCACCAAAAATGCCAACGGAACCACCAACCATTGAGGGAAGATCACCCATTCCTGTTCCCTATTCATCTGCATCAAAGGATTCACACAAAAAGTCCTCTTCCACATCATGCACCTCAGACAAGACAACCTCATCCTTGGACTACCATGGCTCCACTCCGCCAACCCGAATATCAACTGGGTCACCCGCATCTTGACTCTAGACGAGTCCATCGACCAGTCGAAACTTCACCACGAGTACAAACAAGACCTTAACCGACACAATAAGGTCTTCACCTTTCCCATCCACAAACCAGACTCCACCCCCATCTGCACCATCTCCCACGACCACCTCCACAACTACCTTGATCGGGAAGTGGAGGAGAGGTACCTCAATGTTGCCATAAAGAACAGATCAGTCTTCCACATTATCCGTTGTGGATCCAGGTTCCTCCACACCTCACAGATTGCCAAGATCACCAAAGCCACCGAGCTTGCCAAGGAGGAAGCCCTTGCCGCCCCCAAAACACCCCTACCCCCGGAATATGCCAACTTCAAATCAGTCTTCTCCCAGGAAGCTATGGACCACCTACCACCGTCCCGACCTTATGATCACAAGATAACCCTGAAGCCCAACTTCTCCCCCAGCATCGGGAAAATCTACCCCCTCTCTCCCAATGAAAGAGTTGCTGCAGACAAATTCATCGATGAAAACCTCACTGCCAGAAAAATCTCCCCTTCCAATTCTTCCCAAGCATCCCCCTTCTTTTTCGTTCATAAGAAGGATGGAGGTTTACGCCCATGCCAAGACTACCGTAAAATCAATGAAGCTACTGTCCAGGATGCCTACCCACTCCCCCTTATCTCTGAGCTCATCGATAAACTAAAAGATGCTCAGAGATTCACCAAGTTCGATGTCCGATGGGGATATAACAACATCCAAATCTCCCCTGAGGACCAATGGAAAGCGGCATTCGTTACCCACCACGGCCTCTTCCAACCGAACGTCATGTACTTCGGGCTGACCAACTCCCCCGCCACCTTTCAGAGGTTTATGAATGACTCCTTCGGAGATTTAATCGCTGAAGGATGGCTCATCATCTATATGGACGACCTTCTCATCTTCTCCCCTGACGAGGCCACTCACACTGACAGAACCTGCTGCATCCTGCAAAGGATGACAGAACTCAATCTCCATCTCAAATTGGAGAAATGCAAATTCACCACTGAGGAAGTGGAATACCTTGGCCTCATCGTCAAACCTGGCCATATCGCCATGGACCCCATTAAACTCGAAGGGATCTCCAAATGGCCCATTCCCACCACCATCAAACAAGTTCGCTCGTTCCTAGGTTTCACCAACTTCTACAGGCGATTCATCGAGGACTACTCCACCACTGCGCAACCCCTCATCGACCTCACCAAGAAAAACCAACCCTGGCGATGGTCCCCAGATTGCCAACTCATCTTCGATGAGCTTAAAAATGCCTTCCTATCCTGACCAGTGCTCCAACTTCCCAACACGGGTGCCCAGTTCACCATCACCACTGACGCCTCCAAATTTGCCTCAGGTGCCGTCCTCCAACAACTCAACCCCAATGGAGAGTGGAAACCCTGCTCTTACATCTCTCAGTCATTCAACCCCGCTGAACGAAACTATGATATCCATGATCGTGAACTCCTCGCAGTCATGTGCGCTCTCACCGCCTGGTGACATTACCTATGCAGCGCCCCCTTCCCTGTCAAGGTCTTCACTGACCACAAAAACCTCACATACTTCTGAAAACCCCAAGACCTCAACCGACACCAAGCATGTTGGTTACTTGACCTCGCCAACTATGACCTCGAGTTCTCCTACACCCCCACTGCAAAACTCACTGCCCTGGATGCCCTCTCCCATTGTCCAGACCACAACTCCAAGGAAACAGACAACACCGCCATCATCCTACTCCCTGAAACCACATTCGTTGCCTCAATTGACACCCTCCTCGCCAAACAAATCTCCGACAAATGTACTATTGACCCTACGGCCCTCCAGGCCATCCAATCCCTCTCGGCACCACTACCCCCGTCCTTCTGCGCTCATTTCTTCCCCTGGCAGTCCATCAACGGTGCCCTCACCTTCCACAGTTGCCTTTATGTTCCCCCCAACTCCCGTCATGTGGTCCTGGTCCACCACCATGACCACCCCACCTACCTCAAAACCTGCCAACTCATAGCTGCCGAATGCTGGTGGCCAGGCCTCGCCACCCACATCTGCAACTACGTCTCTGGCTGCACTGTCTGCCAGCAAAACAAGGTCAATACCCACCTGACCACCCCTCCTCTGTGCCCCATTCACTCCTCCTGCACCCACCCCTTCCAACAAATCTCCTGTGACCTCATCACCGATCTCCCCACTTCCAACGGATTTGATAGTCTCCTGGTCGTGGTCAACCATGGCCTTACAAAGGGGGTAATTCTCTGCCCCACTAAGAAAACTGTCACCACTGCTGGTATCGCAACCCTCTTCATCCACAAAGTATACTCCAGATATGGCCTCCCCAACAAAATCATCTCGGACTGAGGCCCTCAATTCACATCCGCCTTCTCCAAGAAACTCAGAAGAATCCTTAACTACAAGCTTGCCCTCTCGACCACCTTCCACCCTCAAACCGATGGAGAAACCGAAAGAGTCAACCAAGAGGTTGAAACCTACCTCCGCATCTTCTGCGGAGATGACCCCACCTCATGGGCTAGTAAAATCCCCTTAGCCAAGTTCACCCATAATCACTGACCCCACTCAGTCACTAATAAATCCCCATTCTTTCTCCTCATGGGTTACAAACCTAACCCTCTACCCACATTAGTCCCCTCCACCAATGTCCCCGCCATCGAAACCCGACTCTGAGAACTCTCCTCTGCCTGAAATGAAGCTCTTGCTTCCCACGAACTGGCTCGCCAAGTAATGACCAGTCAAAATCAACGACCCTTCACTCCTTTCAGCAAAGGAGATAAGGTATGGCTAGAGGCCTGAAACCTCTGCCGGGAACTAGCCAACCCCAAATTTGCTCCTAAAAGAGAAGGACCCTTCATTATCACTGACGTCCTCTCCCCAGTTTCTTATCATCTAGCACTCCCTAAAACATGGAAACTCCACCCCACATTCCATGCTTCCCTCTTATCCCCCTATTGTGAAAACCCTGTATATGGCCCCCATTTCAAAAAGAACCTGCCAGAGCTCATCAGCGGACAGGTGGAGTATGAAATTGAAAAGATCATATGACATCGAGGAGCTTTGGATAAGCGCCACTATCTGGTCAGGTGGAAAGGTTATTCCACCGATGATGACTCTTGGCTTCCTGAAAAGGATTTCAAACACGCATGGACCACCCTCCTCACGTATAAGAAGGCACACCCTTGCGCCTTCTCCCCTTAGTCTCTTTCCCCTCTTTTTCCCTCTCATAGTTCACCAAAAAAAAAAACTTCGAAAAGAACCATCAAAACATGACCTCCATAACTACCATATCGTCCCTCTGCTCCTCTGCTCCTCTCTTGTCTTCCTTAGCTGACTGAGACAACATCGTCCTTGCTGATGATTTACCTATAGACTTTGCTACTATAGATTCACATGCGTCCACCGTGTACGACCCAATGACCTCTTCCTCCCATGCTCCCTCCCCCAGATGAGGATCCCCTGCTGCAGGTCCCCCACGTTGGGGAGACTGCTCTCCTGAACTCCCCCCTGTCTCCCTTGCTACCATCATCCCTATGCCCATCTTGAGTGTAGATGTCCCTATCAATGCACGACGTCTAAGGGAAGACTACCCCTCCCACAAAGACCTCCAGGAGCTTGTGTCTTCTCTGATGGACTCCCACCTCATCATCCCTATGCAATCCTTCGTTGAGGATGCATCCCCTCTGGAGCTCATCTCCAAGCTATACCTGCAAATCGCCCACCTTGGTCTCATTCCCCCTAATCCCTCTGACACACAACGCGCCTGCCTCCACTCCGTCCTCGCATCCATCTATCAAGACACACATGCCATCTCCCTCCTCCTAGCCTACCAGCTTGGAGCTCTCGAGTTCTTCCAGGACCTTAACCAGTACCTGAAAGAACATACCGAACGACAGGCTCACTGAGCCAACTCCACTCCATCCGTGTCTGCTTCCCCACTTGACCCCGCCAAAATAGACTTCTTAGCCTGAGCGGAGGCCTTCTGGACCAGCAACGATGGCACAACCCCTCTCACCCTGTCTCATCCCCATTATCGCCAGGCATGCTTCCACTGCCACTGCCTCGGCCACTTTCGGGCTGACTGCCAGGTCTACCAATGCCCCCTCTGTCTCAATTTCACCCCAGGACATTCACAGCAATGCTGCCCTCTTCGGCGACCTCCGCCCCCTCCTCACTTCTCCTCGTCCTCCAGATCTTCCCATGGGAATAGATCCCCTGAACAAACCCATAACCACCAGACTTGCCCGTCTCCTCCCCTGCATCCCACTCCTCCACTGCATTGTCACAACTGCCGACCTCGTTGTCACCACTCCCCTGTCGAAGTCAACAACTACGGAGATGATCATGGCGATGACGTCTTCAATGATGTCACTTATGCTAACATGACAGGCTCCCCGGGAGCTGGATATATAGACCTTTGAGAAAGGTTCAACGGAGTCTCACCCCTAGCATGGGGGTAATGTTACGATCCACGGTGGATCGCTCCTTTTCTTTTTGTTTTCTTTTACTTTCTTTGTTTCTCACTAAGTCCTCGTTCCCCCCTTATCTCACCTCAGACTTAGGAACTCCATTTACGCCTCGAGTTCTGCTTCCCCAGTTCCTTCTGTTCTGTCTTATCTCAGAACTGTTGTATTATTAGAAACTGACTCGTCGTGACTCCTCCTTATCTTAGGATGACTTACTCCTTATCTCAGACTCACTAAGAGTCCATTACCTAAGCATCTTGGCATATGTGTTACGATCCACGGTGGATCACCCTTTTTTCCCTTTACTTTTCCTTTACTTAGCTAAGTCCTCGCACATCTCCCGCCTTATCTCGGACTAAGGAACTCTGTCTACGCCCCGAGTTCCGCCTCCCCGATTCCTCCCGTCCCTCTTATCTCAGAACTGACTGTGTTATTAGAACTGACTCGTCGTGACTCATCCTTATCTACTGCGGATGACTCACTCCTTATCTTGCACTTACTAAGAGTCCATTACCTAAGTCTCTTGGCGTATGTACTTATATCAGTTAGATCCTT
The DNA here is from genome assembly GCA_038089835.1 of Retiboletus flavoniger. NCBI lineage: Eukaryota > Fungi > Basidiomycota > Agaricomycetes > Boletales > Boletaceae > Retiboletus > Retiboletus flavoniger. Next base: position 6,937 of record JBBPLO010000513.1, read on the forward strand.
GTACTTTCCCTCAGCTTAGTCTACTCAATTCTACGAGCTCTAAGCCACTCCTCACTCCCCTCGTCACTGTCTGTTATCAGCACACTAAGGCTAAGGGACTTCCCTGAGGCCTTCACCTTGTAAACCTTGTCCCGGACTTAAGGAATACCCTTGAAGTCCAACTGCAGGTCGTTTGATGTCACTTCCCTTCAAGGAGTCCCCTTGAAGATGTGTTTCCAAAGACTTCTATTGGAACACCCTGTGTATCCTCCCTCGTCTTTGCTTTGCCTTGAGCTCACTTTGAGTCCCCGCTGGTATTCCACAGCCCAGCATAACAAAAGACTAAGCTAGCCCTCTATGGATGACTCTCAGGTCACTCCTCTTACCTGCTCCCACCTTTGGTCCACACAGGGTGATTCCCTGGACAACTGCGCATCCCTCTCCCGCGATCAGCCTGTACGGGGTGATTTCCTAGGCACTGCACTACCATTAGTTCCCACTGGTTCCTCCCCCGAGATACGCCCAAACAAGGCCAGTCCTCCCCTGAACCCTTGTCCCCCTCGTCCCTTGAACACTCAGACCCCGACATCAACCCCACCTCTATCCAAGAGGAAGACGAAACCATCCACCTCGCCCAAAGACTTGCCCACCACCTTAGTATTCTGCGAGTTCCTTCTCCTGAGACTCCCACTCCCATTGCCGTGCAACCAAGCGTGTCTCTCCCTACCAGACCTTGTAAACTGCCTGCCCTTACAGGCTTCCCACTTGCTCGCACGTGTCCCACCGTCGCACCCTCACCCTCGCCCCCACCAGCCATGTCCTCCAAGGAACTGCATCTTGGAGCCCCTGAACCCTTCGATGGGTCCTATGATAAGTCCGAACAGTGGTTCAACATTGTCCAATTCTACCTCCTCATCAACGCCAACGTCTATGACACGACGCGAAGAAAATCGCATTTGCTCTTTCATATATGACCAAGGGATCCGCTGCCATCTGGGCAGCAACCTTCCAACAGAAATGCTTCTCTGCTGGAACCATCAACCTGGAAACTGTCGCCACATTCACCATGGAATTCTTGGCTGCCTTCAAGCACCAAGACTCGATTGGAAATGCCATCGCCTGGCTTTCCACCACCAAGATGCAAAAGAAGAAGGACAGGTTCTCCCCGACCCTTCTCAACTACATCGCCACCTTCCGCAGCAAGGCCGCTGTCGCCCAGATTACAGACAACAACATTCTCATCGCCTACTTCGCAGCAGGCTTACCCTTGTCCATCATGTACAAAATCTATGCAATGGAGACACCCCCGACCACCATCTCTGACTGGTACTCGAAGGCCATGCACTTCGACAACATGTGAAACCATGCCCATGAAGTCGCCTCCAGATCTGGAGCCGCCTGTGCCAAAGACATCTCATTCACCCCAAAACCCTGAGTCGACCCCAATGCCATGGACATCGACGTCGTCCAAACCATCTCCAAGATGACCCCCAAAGAGAAGCAACGATGCATTAAAAATAACCTCTGCTTCCGATGCCGCCAAAGCGGCCATTCCTCCCAGAACTGCCCAGCCTTTTCCCCACAGACCTCGAGGGCCCCTTGCCCACCTACCAAGAAGGTGGCGGAGGTAGCCAATGATGAAGACCTCCCCCGCCTCCAAGAAATAGAAGATGACAAAGAAGACGAGGAATCTGTAAAGGCAGTATTCCTCCAGGGTTTTTAGAAAGGAAGCCTACCCCGATGTTAGCACCTTCCTACATCACCTCTGTACTAGTAAAAGCTGTGACTAAATCTATGATCATCCCGGTCCAAGTCATATGCCCCTCATACACCCTGAAAACCATCGACACCGGAGCGCTCGTTGATAGCAGCACCAGCATCTCCTGCATCGACTACGGCTTCGTCGCCAAACATAAACTCCCCCTGACGAAGCTTACATGCCCCATCCTTGCCAAAAACACAAATGGCACTACCAACCACCGAGGAAAGATCACCCACACGTGCTTTCTGTTCCTTAACATCGAGGGGCTAGCCCAGAAGGTCCTCTTCCATGTCATGCATCTAGGATGGGACAACCTTATCCTGGGACTCCTGTGGCTTCATATCGCCAACCCAAAGATCGACTGGACCACTCACACCCTAACCCTGGAGGAGTCCACCAACCAATCTGCCCTCCTACACCACAAGCACAAAAAGGACCTGGAACGACACAACAAGGTCTACACCTTCCCAGTCCACAAACCCGACTCCATCCCGGTCCAGACCATCTCCCATGACCACCTCCATAACTACCTGGACTGAAAAGTCGAGGAGAGATACCTCAACATCACCATATGCAACCGATCCGTCTTCAGGATCATCCGCTGTGGGTCCAGATTCCTTAGGGCTTCACAGATAGCCAAGATCACTAAAGCCACGCAGCTTACCAAGAAAGAAGCACTTGCCGTCCCAAAAGTCTCACTACCCCCAGAGTATGAGGAATTCAAAATGGTCTTCTCCCAAGAAGCCGCCAATCACCTTCCCCCATCTAGACCCTATGACCACAAGATCTCCCTGAAACCCAACTTCTCCCCCAACATTGGAAAGATTTACCCTCTCTCACCCAACGAAAGAGCCGCCGCCGACAAATTCATCGATGAAAACCTCGCCACAGGGAAGATCTCCCCTTCCAAATCCCCCCAAGCATCCCCCTTCTTCTTCATCCATAAGAAGGACGGAGGACTACGCCCCTGCCAAGACTACTGCAAACTCAACGAGGCAACCATCCATGACGCCTACCTGCTCCCTCTCATCTCCAAACTCATCGACAAGCTCAAGGATGCTCGAAAGTTCACCAAGTTTGACGTCCGATGGGGATACAACAACATCCGAATCACCCCCAAAGATCAATGGAAGGCCGCCTTTGTAACTCATCGAGGCCTCTTCAAACCCAATGTCATGTACTTTGGCCTCACAAACTCCCTCACCACATTCCAAAGGTTCATGAATGACTCCTTCAGGGACTTGATCGCCAAAGGATGGCTCGTCATCTATATGGACGACCTTCTCATCTTCTCCCCCAATGAAACTACTCACACTGACAGGACCCGCCATGTCCTCCAACAAATGACGGAGCTCGACCTCCACCTCAAACTCGAAAAATGCAAGTTCGCCACCAAAGAAGTGGAGTACCTAGGCCTCATCATCAAACCAGGCCACATTGCCATGGACCCGGTCAAACTTGAAGGCATCGCCAAATGGCCTACCCCGACCACCCTGAAGCAGGTCCACTCCTTCCTGGGATTCGCTAACTTCTACAGGTGCTTTATCAACAACTACTCCACCACCGCCCGACCACTCATCAACCTCACAAAGAAAAGTCAACCATGGGAATGGTCTCCTGCCTGCCAAGGCACCTTCAACTCCCTCAAAGCCGCCTTCCAATCCCAACCCATCCTACAACTCCCAAACACCAGGGCTCAGTTCGCCATTGCCACCGACGCCTCTAAGTTCGCCTCCAGAGCTATCCTCCAACAGCTCGACCCCAACAGAGAGTGGAAACCCTGCTCCTACATCTCCCAGTCATTCAACTCCGCCGAACGAAACTACAATATCCATGACTGCAAACTCCTCGCCGTCATAAGAGCCCTTGCTGCCTGGTGACACTATCTCCGCGGCACACCCTTCCCTGTCAAAGTCTTCACCGACCACCGCAACCTTACCTACTTCTGCAAACCCCAGGACCTCAACCAGCGCCAAGCACGCTGGCTCCTTGACCTTGCCAACTACAACCTCGAATTCTCCTACACTCCCACCACCAAGCTCACCACCCCAGACGTCCTCTCCCGTTGTCCAGACCATGACTCCCATGAAATGGACAACTCTGCCATAACACTCCTCCCCGAAACTGCCTTCGTCGCAGTGGTTGACACCCTCCTCACCAAACAAATCTTGGACGAGTGTACCATCGACCCCACCACCCTCCAAGCTATCCAATCCCTCTCCGCACCTCTCCCCACATCCTTCCGTGCCTGTTTCTTCCCCTGGCAGTCAGTCAATGGAGCCCTCACCTTCCATGGCTGCCTCTACGTTCCTTCCAATTCCTGTCAAGCGGTCCTGGCCAAACACCATGACCACCCCACCGCCAGCCACCCCAGCTACTTGAAAACTCGTCAACTCGTTGCTGCCGAATGCTGGTGGCCCGGCCTTACGGCCCACGTCCGCAACTATGTCTCCAGCTGTGCCATCTGCCAGCAAAACAAAACCAACACCCATCTGACCTCTCCACCACTCATGCCCATCTGCTCCTCCTGTACCTGACCCTTTCAACAGATCTCCTGTGACCTCATCACTGACCTCCCCATCTCTGACGGTTTTGATAGTCTCCTGGTCATGGTCAACCACGGCCTTACTAAGGGGGTAATTCTCTGCCCCACGAAGAAAACCGTCACTGCCGACGGAATCACCACCTTGTTTGCCTACAAAGTTTACTCCAGGTATGGACTTCCCAACAAAATCATCTCCGACTGAGGCCCCCAGTTTGCCTCCACCTTCTCCAAAGAGCTTGGGAGAATCCTTAACTACAAGCTCACCCTATCCACCACCTTTCATCCCCAAACCGATGGGGAAACCGAAAGAGTCAACCAGGAAATAGAAACCTACCTCTGCATCTTCTGCGGTGATGACCCCACCTCGTGGGCCAGTAAAATCCCCCTAGCCAAGTTCACCCACAATCACCGCCCCCACTTGGTCACCAGCAAATCCCCATTCTTCCTCCTCATGGGCTATGAACCTAACCCCCTACCCACTCTAGTCCCAACCACCAACATCCCCGCCATTGAAAACCAGCTCAAGGAACTCTCCTCCGCCCAAAATGAAGCCCTCACCTCCCACGAACTGGCATGCCAAGTGATGGCCAGCCGAAACAAATGACCCTTCACCCCTTTTAACAAAGGAGATAAGGTATGGCTCAAAGCACGAAACCTCCGCTGGGAACTAGCCAACTCCAAATTCGCTCCCAAAAGAGAGGGACCCTTCATTATCACTGACATCTTATCCCCTGTCTCCTATCGCCTAGCACTCCCCAAAACGTGGAAACTCCACCCCACGTTCCACGCTTCCCTCCTATCACCCTATCGCCAAAATGCCATCTACGGCCCCCATTTCAAAAAGAACCCACCAGAGCTTATTAGCGGATAGGTGGAATACAAAGTAGAGAAGATCATACGCCACCGTGGTGCTCCAGATAAGCGCCACTATCTAGTCTGGTGGAAAGGTTACTCTGCCGATGATGATTCCTGGCTTCCCAAAAAAGATCTCAGGAATGCATGGATCACGCTCCTCGCCTATAAGAAGGCACACCCTTGCGCCTTCCCCCCTTAGCTCCTCCTCTCTCTCCTTCCCTCATAGACTACCTGAAACAAAGAAAACAGTCAAAAGAATGTCTTCCATTACTACCATATCGTCCCTCCACTCCTCTCCCCCTCTCTCATCTCCCCTCGCTGATGAACGTAATGTTGTCCTTGTGGATGACTTACCCATAGACTTTGCTACTATAGATTCACACGCGTCCACCATATATGACCCTCTGACATCATCCTCCTGTGCTCCCTCCCCTGGTTGGGGATCCCCCTCCACTGGTCCCCCACGCTGGGGAGACTGCTCTCCTGAGCTCCCACCTGTCTTGCTCGCCACCATCCTCCCGACACCCATCCTGAGCGTCAACATCCCCATCAACGCACATTGCTTGCACGAAGACTACCCCTCCCGAGATAACCTACAGGAGCTTGCATCGGCGTTGACCGACTCCCACCTCCTCATCCCCATGCAGTCCTTCATTGAGGATGCATCCCCCCTGGAGCTCGTCTCCAAACTCTACCTGCAGATCGCCTGCCTCGGCCTCATTCCCCCCAATCCCTCAGATGCACAGTGTTACGCATAGTGTAGCAAGGAGGACTCGAGGGTAGCTAGGATTGTCTACAGGCAATACTCATGAAGAGACCAACTTCTGATAGAGATCTAGGGAGCGAGGGATTAACCTTAGAGTCACTAAGGTTACTGAGGAGCGAGGGCGGAGGGATGACTCCAGAGTATACGCTAATATTGCGCAGTTCAAGAATAAGGAACTGTAGTACAGGAGTGGCGAAGAACTAAATACTGGGGAGACTTCCCACACACGGACCAAGTATGACTAAGTGAATGTAGGAGATACGACTAAGTACAAGAGAACTTAGTTAGGAGGTGAAGGTCCAAGAGGAAGTGGAGCGACTAGGTTCTATGGAAAGCAAGCTAAGGATAACGTAGAAGGTCCTCCAATGAAGAGGTACACTTCCTGTGCCCAAGAGATACAGTGTCCTCGGTAAGAGACTAGAGAAGTGAAATGTACAAGTAGAAGGAAACAATGATAGGGAAAGAAAATTGTAACATTACCCCCTTCGTATAATCGAGCCCCAGGCTCGAGCAACCAGCCGCTCCTATGAAAGGACTCTTCAGGTGGGGGAACTGACTCCAAAGATGGAACCCTGTTGAGAGGGGAATAGCACCTCGAACGGACAGTTACCGATGACATGCCCAGGTTCGTGGCAAATTCCACAATTCCTGTGGGGGCAAAAGCGTTCCATGTGGCCCCAGTTGTTACAGTGGCTACACTGGAAAAGTGCACACTGAACCATGAGATGGCCAGGGGCGTAGAGGTGGCAGTGTCCACAGCGGTGATGGGGACAGTCCTGAAGATAGTGACCTCGTAGGTTACACTGAAGACAGATGGAGGACGGAGTGGCTGGGGTGGGACTGATGATATCAGGCCGTGGGATAACCCGAACCGGGGAGGAGAGAATGGTGTTCCCATTGGGAAGACGAATCTCATGTGGTTCCTGGCAAACAGGAAAGGTGGGGGGTATGGGTGGTTCGTCTTTGACAGTGACGGAGATGGGAGTGTGGTATTCCACGAGGGGGAGTTCCTCAGGGATGGGGATGGGAATAGAGGTGGAGAAGTCCGGGCTGGGCTCTTGAACAGGAGTGGAGGGGTAGGGGAAGTCAGTGAGTCGTTCGGCAAGAGGTCTGGAGTGAGGAGGGGGAATGGGAAGAGGAAGGGGGCGAGGTTGGGAGAGAAGAAAATTTTCTACTTGTTGTACGTATAGGTCACATTGGGCGCAGGGGAGAGAAGATAATACTCGATGGACCATGGGGAAGATAAGGATGTGGGGGATTTCTTCTACAAAGGTAGAGAATCCATGAAGAGACAGGGCAGTAAGGCAGTGACGAGAGGCTTCATTCATTGTGAAGCGTAAGGTGGGGTCGGGTGGAGTTAATGTCTTGGAGAGGCATTGGGCTGAGGCTATGGTGTGGTAGATGTGGATGAGGGAATGGGTTACTTCATCGGTGGGGAAGCTGGGGTGTGCTTCAATGGCCATGGAGAGGGTGGGGGTTTCTAGTATGGTGGAAAACAGGGAGAGCCTTTCTCACTCAGGTAGATATAGGGGGAAGGCTCATTGGGACTGGAGGATCGATTGCAAGGATGTTGACGAAGAGGATGAGAGGGGAGAAGGATTTCATGAGATGGGTTGGGACATGATTGGTGGGGGAGTGGGTTGAAGGGTAGGTAGAGCATTAGGCTAGGCGATACTCACAAAGAGACCGACTTCTAGTAAACGTTACCCAGATTTCTTAGAGGGAGTGGAGGTGTTTATAGGCTCTGAGGATGTCAGCGGCATGAAGAAGGTTCAATTCAGGTTCCCAAGTGTCCTCAGACTGTGGGTAACCCTTCCACGAGATCAGGAACTGTCTTCTTGACTGCGGGCCTTTGTGACTGTGGATTACCTCAACCTCGTATTCCTCTTCCTGGTTAATAATGTCCAGCGGGGGTTTTAGGAAGGGGGTGCCAAAGGCTTGTGTGGTTCGGTGGGGAGATAACAGGGCTGCATGGAAGGTGTTGTGGATGTGCCAAGAGGGTGGTAAATGGAGTTTGTAAGAGACTGGCGATAGAACCTGGGTGATTTCAAATGGGCCGTAACATTTGGGAGCTAATTTCCGTGTTGGGAGTTTGAGGCAGAGATTGGTCGCTTCCAGCCAGACCTGATCTCTGACTTTCCACAGGGAGAAGCTGCGGAAAGATTGGGAGGAGACAATTTTTCAGGCGGATTCGTGTGTGGCGAGAGCTTCCTTTCTATTTTCATCCAATGTTGTTAGGCGATCCTCCAAGGCGGGGATGAAGGTTTTCCCGAGTGGGGGGAAGGTTCTAGGTTTGTAGCCATAGAGTAAGGAGAATGGGGATTTCTTGGTGGAAGAGTGGGGGGGTGGAGTTATGATGAAATTCTGCGGATGATAGGGCATTTGACCAGGAGTGGGGGTTGTTGGCGCAAAAGATATGTAGGTAGACCTCAAGTTCCTGATTGGTGCATTCAGTTTGTCCATCTGTCTGGGGGTGGTATGCAGAGGATAAGCGAACATCATACTTGAGTAGGCACGCAAGTTCCAGAGTGAAGGCAGAGGCAAACTGGGGGCCTCGATCAGAGATGATTGAGTCGTGAAGGCCAAAACGTTTAAAGACATTGTGGAAAAAAAGGAGAGCTACCCCGGTGGCGTCAATGGTTTTTGAGCAGGGGAGGAGTATTACCCCCTTAGTAAGGCCATGGTCAACCACAACCATGATAGAGTCAAAGGACTCAGAAGAAGGAAGGTCGGTGATGAGGTTGATGGAGAGTTGGTGAAAAGGTAGGTGGGAGGTTGAGGCGATGGGTAGGAGGGGGGGTGTGAGGGGTGTGTGTTGACCTTGCTTTGCTGGCAGATAGGGCATCCCATGATGAAGTGTTTAACGAAGGTGGCAAGACCCGGCCACCAGAAGTCTCGTTCCAGGATGGATTTGGTGTGGAAGATGCCCATGTGGCCAGTGAGCAGGGAGGAGTGGATGGTGTGTAGCAAGGGGGTTCTAGCTGATGGTGGGACATACATTCGTTGGCAGAAGAATAGGTGGCCATTTTCGAAGGTCCAGTCAAAGGCGAGTGATCGGGGGAATAGGGGGGATGTTGAGGAGATTGCCTCTAACACGCAGATGACTAGTGGGTTGGATGGTGTGGATGATTTGATGAGATTGGTGAGTGTGAGATCAAGTGCGTTGATCACAAGGGGTTCCGGTATGATGGGGGAGTCGATGTTGTTGAGGGAGGTGTCTATGTGATCTCATTGGGAGAGGGCATCTGCAGGTCCCATCTTGGTACCTGGAGTTACCTTCCAGGCGATGTCGAAGTCCTGAAGGAAGAGGGCCCATCGGGCTTGTCGTCAGAAGAGTTTATGTGGGTTGCGTAGGTAGGAGAGGTTTTTGTGGTCGGTGATAATAGTGGTGGGGTGGTTGGCGCCTTGTAGATGATGGCGCCATTCGGAGAGGGCAAGAATGACCGCGAGAAGTTCCCGATCATAGATGTCATAGTTGCATTCAGCGGGGGCTAGGGTTTTGGAAAAGTAAGCCAGGGGGCAAAGATCACTGTTGGGGTCTGGTTGCATAAGAACAGCCCTGGCAGCGGACAAAGAGGCGTCAGTCATGACAGAGAATGGTTTAGAGGGGTCAGGAAGGGCAAGGACAGGGACAGAGCAAAGGGCAGAGATAAGAGATTGGAATGCCTTTTGCTGGAGGGGGGTCCAATTCCAAGTCTCATTTTTCTTAGTGAGGAAGACCAGGGGAGCCATGATGTTGGAGAAATTGGGGATGAATTTCCTGTAAAAGTTGGCGAACCTGATAAATGATCTGATGCTGGTGACGGTGGTGGGGGGTTTCCAGTCCCTGAGGGTGGCGAGTTTGTGGGGATCCATCTGCACTTCTCCTTTCCCGATGATGAGGCCGAGATACTCCATCGTTTGGGAGTCAAAGGAGCATTTGGATAGTTTGATAGAGAGGTTGTGCTCGTGGAGTCGGAGAAGGACTCATCGGGTGTGCTCATGGTGAAGGGAAAGGGGGCCTTTGGTGCAGATTCCTAGGTCGTCCATGTAGATCTTTAGCCAGCACTCAGCGATCATATCGGCAAAGATATGGTTCATGAAGGATTGGAACATGGAGGGGGCGTTGGAGAATCCAAAAAACATGACCATGGGTTCGAAGAGTCCAAGGGGGGTGATGAAGGCTGATCAGATTCGTGAATCCGTATGTTGTTGTATCCCCATCGAATATCCATTTTGGTGAAGTGGTCGGCGTCTTTTATATCCTCCAAGAGATCAGAGATGAGAGGTAGAGGGTAGGCATTCCGGATGGTGTGGGAGTTTAGGTAGCGATAGTCCTGGCATGGACAAAGGGTCCCATTTTTCTTGGGGACGAAGAAGAAAGGGGAGGCTTGTGGGGATTTCGATGGGACAATGCGACCGGTTTTGAGGTGTTCCTCGATGAATTCTCTAAGGGATTCTTTCTCTTTGGAGTTCAGCAGGTAAACCTTAGCGATCTTCGGGATGAAGGAGTCCTTGAGATCGATGGTGTGGTCGAATGGACAATGGATGGGGAGGGCATTGTGAGATGATTTGGCAAAGACATCAGCGAAATCCTTGCAGAGTTCAGGGACAGAGGTTAGGGAGGGTGTAGTTCTTTGGGCAATCTCAGTGGAGATGGTTAGTTTGTAAATCTCTTCTTCTTCTGTCTCCTTCAGGGGAGGGCGCTCACGGAGAGTCCTCTCGACCCTCTGGGGAGATGTTGGGATTGAGAGGGTGCGATCCCTCCAATCTATGTTGGGGTTCCATTTGGTTAGCCAAGGCATGCCCAAGATGATTTGAGGAGTCTTCTGCCAAAGAATGAAAAGGGGTTCGGTTGAAGAGAAGGAGCTGTGGGAGATGTGGGCGGTTGTGGTCCAGCGGATACTCCTGGAGGAGTTCAGGGTTCCATCAACGTTATAGGCCAGGATTGGGTGAGGGAGTTTCTTAAGATGGAAGTTTCCTTGGGGTAGAAGATGAGGGTTGATGAAATTTCTGGTTGCTCCGGAGTCAATAAGGGCAGAGGTTTCAACGCTTAGTACTTTGACATCCAATCGAAGGGTTCTATTCTTTTGAGATGCTACGAGTACATGGAGAGAGTCTAGGGAAGAAGACGTCGGGACAGCTTCCCTTTTTAAAAATCCTTCGCCTTTTGTACATTGGCAAACTGGACAGCATTTACCTCTTCTCTGTCTTCATCGTAACACATCTTTAGGACAGAGAGGATTTCTGTTTCGTCCTTGCCTGAAGTGCAGAGAGAATTCACATATAGTTGGAGGGGGGATGACGAGGTGGGGGCCAGGGGTAGGGGCGATGGGAGGGGGGTGACGAGAGTGGTAGTTCGTACGTTCTGGGGGCAACTGGTGGTTTTCTTACAGTTGTGGGCATCATGCCCGATGGTTCAGCAACAGAAGCATCATCCTTCCTTGATATATTTTGCTCATTCAGTGGGAGTGAGTTTGGTTAAGGTAGTGGTCGAGTCTACCTCCATGGCATTGGGGTCTTTGCTTGGGGTGCGGTGACTGTTGAATGAAAAGGAAGTGGAGGTGGTTCCGGTGCGAAGGGCTTGGATTCTCATTTTCTGGGCATGGAAGGTTTTAGCCTTCGTTACCCAGTCTGCAATGGTGGTGGGGACGGTTCCCATGGACAAGATCATTGTGGTAAT
>JBBPLO010000514.1:8234-18504 GCA_038089835.1 Retiboletus flavoniger
CCCATCGTCGCTTCCTCGCCCCCTTGCCACCCCCGATCCCAAACAACCCTAGGCCACATCGCCGTCACCGCCCTAGTGGACCGATCCTCCACTACCGACGCATCCCCCGCCCCCTAGAACCTTCGCTCGTTCATCTCCACTCTTGGGACACCCACGAACGACCCTACCTCAGGACGACCCTCTACCTAGACACTCGTCGCCTCCGTGCCCTTTACCACGACCACTATTATTTCCTGCGCTACAGGATCTAATGCCCCTGGATAGCACTCGATGGTCTCCTCGTGAGTATCTCGTGCGTATCCCTCAAGGACTTCCTTCGCCCCCACCACCCCCACCCCACCTGAACGACTCATGTTGAGACCTGGAAGTCTCAATGTAGTGAAGGGGTAATGTTACGGTTTTTCATAGAATAGGCCTCACCCCTATTCTTTTTCCTCGATCCTCTAGTTCACGGCCCGGTCTACCCCGCGCCCGCTCAGTTTCTCCCTTATCGTCTCTAGTTCACGGCCCGGTCTACCCCACGCCCGCTCTGTTTCTCCCTTGATACCTTCAGTCCACGGCCCGGTCTACCCCGCGCCCGCTCTATTTCTCCCTCATCGTCTCTAGTTCATGGCCCGGTCTACCCCGCGCCTGCTCAGTTTCTCCCTTATCATCTCTAGTCCACGGCCTGGTCTACCCCGCGCCCGCTCTATTTCACCCTTATCGTCTCTTGTTCACGGCCTGGCCTACCCCGCGCCCGCTCTGTTTCTCATTCTATCTTTAGCTTATCTTGCCATATGCCTTTCACCGCCCTAGACTCCATCGTCACATGTATCACTGCTTATCTATCGCTGACGCATAGACCTTAGTCATTATCTAACTTCCCTAGCATTCCACGACCTTCCATGGTCCATGCCCATACCCCCTAGTATATAAACCATAGCCCTAACACCCATATACCTTATCCTTGATCTACGCGTATAGTACGCACCTTGTCCTTGCTAGTGTCCCTAAGACCTAAGCACCCACGATACCTACTTGATTCTCTTGGCAAGACCTTGATTCTCTTCCCAAGACTCCTTGATGGTTGTGCAATACCTCTTGGACTCATAGATGACCCTTCCAAGCCCGCGTCTCCGCTAGCATGCGTCGCGTGTAACAACGACCGGATGGGAGATGGTTATGGTGTCGAAGTTAATGGTCAAAGTGAGGAATACAAGATAGTCGTACTATGCTTATATACCAGTGCTAAGAGTGCACAGACCATGGAATATATATGGTATGAGTCATGGCTACACGAGGAGTCCATGAGGAACAAGGAAGAGATATCTATAGACGAGAGAGGATACGTCGATAAGCAGGCATACCATGAGGGACATATGATGGCCATCTAGGCTGAGGGGGCACGTGGGAGGAGGCGAGGACATGAGGAGTGCCAATGCGACGGATAGGAGGACACGTGTGAGTGCGTAGGAGAGGCGAAGGCACGAGGAGTGCCAAGGCAACGGATAGGAGGACGCGTGTGAGCACGTAGGAGAGGCGAAGGCACGAGGAGTGCCAAGGTGACGGATGGCCATCTAGGCCAAGGGAATGTGAGGGGACGCGTAGTAGACGCATAGGCTAAGACAGGGGCATGAGATAGTGCCAAGGCAGAGGATAAGGGGTACGTGTGGGAGGGACACATAAGCTAGGATGATAAGGAGGTCCATGGGGGATACCGGGACGAGACGGAGGGAGGACCGGGATATGCGGGGCAAGTACCAGTCGATAGCGAGACGCGGGTTAGGCATAAGCATCACGTGGAGAGACGCGTAGGTCACATGGAAGTCACGGGTGCTGTGGAGGTCACAAGGACATAGCGGGTTAGAGGATCCTAGGTAGGAAGCGAGGTACCGGAGGTAGCCAGAGCTGAGGTTAGCTAAGGGTTAGCTAAGAGTGGTCATCTAGCAGGTAGCAGACGAGGACGCGGGTAGAGCCTTGAGGGTCACAAGGGATACATGGTCACGTGAGGATCACGGGGTTCCTCTGGAGGGCGCTAGGAGGGGGTTCAGCGATAGCCAAGGACTAGGGGTAGGACGAGGGTCTGCTCAGAGGTAGCTGAGGGCTAGGACAAGGGACCGGGTGTACTGCTGCAGTGGCTAAGAAGAGAGGGGTACTCTCCTGCAGGGTCAACGAGGGCGCGTGGACGAGGGACAAGGACACGTGACAGAGAAAAAAGGATAGGGGCGTTCGAGAGTTATGACACCCACAGCAGAACAACTGCAACTGGCTCAGACCGAGCCCAACGACCTATTGACCAATTCTGTTTTATTCATCTTGCCATTTCACTTCAAAGGAGTTGCTGATGCATCCGATACTAACCCAATCACGTCACCTTCCATTACAGTGTCTCCGCCGATGATCCAGTCGCATCATTTGATGCCGGAACATTATTGCACACCAACGTTTTCGGTTATTACTCCTCTTTCCAGTGCTCTTATTCACATGCTGGTCTACTTACTGCCACTTTCACACAATATGTTGGCGATACCAGTCTCATCCGATGTATTGCCATTTGCTCCCGGTCCAACCGAGGACCATTTACCTTCATTGCCATTGATTATATTGGCCATTTACTTTACTATCGGTCACTTCATACTATCATTCTATCTTGTTTCATTTCCAGACTTCGACAGTCTGCCGCTTTTTACTCTGGACCGACTGGTACTCATACCATCATTGCTTCTATCAAAGTCCCCCTCGGGGCACTACCAAATGTATTCATACCATCACGTCATCACCACTAACCATTTATTGACAGTCACACCCCCACAGCCATGCTTAATGCCAACCAGGCTGGTCCACTTTGACTGAACCCCTAGGCCACATCGACCACCACCTCTGGACACTTGCTCCTACTGTCCCCATGATGACCGGAAGATCATCATAATAACTCACCCTGGGGAGGGAGCCTCACTACCGTTCACCCCATTTAAATTTAGCGTTTTCAGACCCAAATCTGAGACCACAGTCTACTGGTCCAATGGGACCGGACTTATCCTGACGAAGAAGCCCCTGGTGACATACCCAAAACTAGCAATTGACGCACTGGAAAATGACAAAACGGTCACCATCGACACTGGATAACCCCCTTCCTCATCATCACTGACACTCACCTGAATGCCGCCTCCTCTATTGAATATACCATCATTCTACCCTACTATATGTCTCCATCTTACCCCGGTATTTGCCCGGTGATATGTTTCCCTCCAAAAAACAAAAAACGTCACTAAAAACTGTCATATACCGGATTTCTACCAAGTCCATCTCTGACCCTCCGAACTCATCTCCAGTCTCACACTTGACAACTCCAATGCTATCTTGCTCGGAGCGCAACTCTGAGCCTCCAGAGATGTCCTCAGAATATCCTTGTATGTCACTCTCCATTCCATCATGTTACTCTGTCTCCATTTGTATTAGTCTCGCCTCTGTTTCCCCTCCGATCCTATGTACACTGCTCCATTCTCCATACTTCCAGTGTACAGCTCCGGTTACTTATGTTCTGATTCCGTTACTTACCAATCCCTTACAAAGAACTCTTACTAATACATCTCTGAACTCCGTATATAAACTCGTAGAAACACTCTGTATATTCTTCAGTTCGAATATCGACTATTCCCAACTCCTGACCTCTGATCAGTCCAACTTATTCCCAACTCCTGATCCTCAGATCCCCTCTAACAAACCCCTCTGAATCCCTGAGAAAAGTCTTGAAGACTTTCTCTCCCCTCCTTGTCGTTTTCCTCGTTGTTGTTTACAACTTCGAGTGCAACCCCCTCCGAACCTCTGAACTCCGGCCTCTGAAATCGGGGCAATGATTCTAAGCAAGGGCGCACCACATACGGTGAAGCCAAGCCCCGGCCCCCAGCTTAACTCCGAATTTTCGGAGTTAGCTCCGGAGTTGACCTGGTTTTAACAAAAACGCACACATACTATAGTCTGCCATTACCGAAAAACAATGAATACAGCCAAAAATACGTAGAATACCATGCTGCTCACTCCATCTCATCGAACGTGTCTCCAACTAACCGATTACTGACTGACCCTTCCTTCAAATGTGCTCCAAGACACCGTGCCCGTTACCTACTATAGACTGCCGAACGATATACCATCCATACCGAAGACTGCCGATAGACCAAGGTAACTCTGGTAGGGATAGACGCTAGAAGCAGACCGATGAAGCAAAGCCGGGCGGCAGCCCGCATAACATACTTACTCCCTCTCTCGTCTTTCATACTTACTTACTTTTACTTCTTCTTTTATGTTCACATCTTTGTTTCACTTCCTTTGACGACTGGACTATTGATACAAATGAATGGACTATATATACTACAGACGACTGGACTACGCTAATGCCAGAACCCCTCCTATACATCCAATTCCTCCAACTCAACCACCAAATCGCTGACCTCCGCCATCACCTCCTTCTGCTCCATGTCCAATGCCTTGATGCTCACTGTTACCGTTTTTCTCCCTTTTCATCACATACTGTTGATCACTTCCTTTACCTCTTGGACTAATTGGAGACGTCAACCACTCAGATGTCTTCCCAATGCTTATCTAGTAGTTGTTAGCTCTTCCGCTGTTCTCTTAGTCTGTCTCCACATAGCCAACCATGGCTATGATATGACTATCTCTATGGACTAACCCCTCCTCGCTGATTCTCTTACATCAGCTCGTGTTCCCCAACCTTCCATAGAATTCCTTATCGCTTAGTCACAGTTGTTCTTTCCACTTCCATGGTCCATGCGCTGGTCTTGCCTCTATAAAACCTATTAGTCTTTAGTCATGTAACGCATACTTGATCTGCGCAATACAAGCGTATATCTTGAATCATCCCTAGTCAATCCTAAGTCTCCTCTTAAGAATACCCTTAGTCTCTTCTTCTTGAGAAGTCGGTCTCTTCGTGAGTATCGCCTCAAGTTGAACGATTTCCTCAAGACCTTTGTTGGTATGCTTTGCATAACAAAAGATCAAGTATCTCCCTGGTCCCACCTACCTAGGTGACAGACCCACAAACTATCACCACGTCCTACCAAGTACCCGAGGAAGAAGACTCCGATCTTCCTGACCTCACCAAATACTGAGTCCCACGACGACTTGCAGGATCCAGCAGAACTCCGTTGGACCCATCCCTTGTAGGAAGAACCCCCCCTCACCCTTCTCCTGCACTGTCTAGTTACCTAAGCCAATCTAGTCCACCCCCATGTCAACCCAGCCCACCCCCGCGCCAACCTAGCCCACCCCCATGCCAACCAAGCCCACCCCCATCTTGAAACCCTAGCCCTATAAACTGGTCCAGATCACCCTCGCCCACCATGCCCTCCGAGCTCAAAGCCGCCCTCCCAGCAGACTTCACCGGCCTCCCTTCCGATGCTTCTCGATGGATGAAAGCCATGAGAGCATACTTCCTAATCAACCAAGTGCTGTACCCAGGAGACCCTGAACGGATCATGACCACTCTAAACAAGATGCCCTCCGGTCGAGGAGCCTCTTTTGCGGAAGCATGGTACGACAAGATGGCCGATCCCACCATCACTATCGGCAAAACTTTCGCCAACTTTATCTCTGACTTTGAAACCACCTTTTTCCCATTCGACATCCAAGCCTCTGCCTGCATTGAACTTGCCAAACTCCACCAGAAAATCTCTTGCACTGGCGACGGATTCCAACAGTTCATCACTGACTTCCAAAACCTCGCTGGAAAATCTGGAATCACTGACGAGACCACCCTCATCGATCACTTCACTCTGGGACTCGATCACCAGATCACCACCATGATTCTATCCATGGGGACAGTCCCCACCACCATCATAGACTGGGTAACCAAGGCAAAGGCCTTCCATGCCCAAAAAATGAGAATCCAAGCACTCCGGACTGGCACCAACCCTGCTCCCTTCTCCTTTAATCAACCAACCCCACGAGACCCTAACACTATGAACGTTGATGCCACCACCTTAACCAAACTCACCCTGACCGAGAGAGTGAAATGCATCAAGGAAGGAAGGTGCTTCCATTGCTGGACCATTGGTCACAATGCTCGAAACTGCCGAAAATCCAACAATACTGCCGCCACCCCCAGGACCCTCCAAATCCGCACCACCACTACCACCCCCGCCATCACTGCTCACCCCCCCACACCCCCTCCTAAGCCAAAATCCCCCTTAGAACTTTACATCAACTTCCTTCACACCAGAGGAAAAGATGAAAAGGAAATCCTCTCTGTCCTCAAAATGTGCTACGAAGAGAACCCCAAGGAAAACCCTGGAGAGTCGATTAGTGGAGTAACCATTGCTAAAATCCAAGAAGTCAAGGATTTTTGAAAAGAGAAGTAGCTTCAACGTCTGCTTCTCCTCCCAATGTACTAGTAGCTTTGCCAGACAATAGAACGCTATGTCTCAAAGTCTCTGTGCAAAAAACTGTTGACACCACAGCCCTAATTGATTCTGGAGCAACCGGAAATTTCATTGACCCTCGACTTCTCCCAAAAGGAAAATTCTCCCTCCAATGACTCTGCTCCCCCATTCTCGCCTTCAATGTGGATGGATCAGAGAACCGCTCTGGCAGAATCAACTGGGTCACAAAAACTACTGTCACTTGCAATTCTCTCTCTTTCCCTGTGAAACTATTCGTCCTTTGACAGAAACAACTGCAGATCATCCTCGGCACCCCCTGGCTAACCACCTGGAACCCAATTATCAACTGGAAAACCCGAATCCTCACCTTTGCCCCCTGGTCGCCTGAGAGGGTTGAGAGGTCTCTTCATGAGGATCCTCCCCTGAATGGCTTCCTTGAGGAGTCCATGAACAAAACAACCATCTCCACAGAATTAGCCATCACTGCCCAAAAAGAGGAAATCCCCATCCCAACATTCTGTTCCGATTTTGCTGATGTCTTCACAGAATCCACACACAACCAACTCCCCCCTCACCGCCCATTCGATCACACTATTGACCTCAAAGATACCTTCCTCCCTAAAATTGCAAAGATCTACTCCTTGAACCCAGCCGAAAAGGTTGCCCTTCAATCATTCATCAATGAGCACCTCAAAACCGGTCGAATTATCCTGTCAAAATCTCCTCAGGCCTCCCCCTTCTTCTTCGTCCCTAAGAAAGATGGGTCACTCCGTCTGTGTCAAGACTACCGATATCTCAACAGTCATACTATTCATAACGCCTACCCACTACCCCTCATATCCGACCTAGTCGATGAAATGAAGGACGCTGATTACTTCACCAAGATGGATATTTGTTGGGGCTATAACAACATCCACCTGTGAGAAACTGATCAATGGAAAGCAGCCTTCATCACTCCCTTGGGATTATTCGAACCCACCTGTATGTTCTTCAGGTTCTCCAACGCACCCTCCACCTTCCAAGCTTTCATGAATCACATCTTCGCCGACATGATCGCCGAACGATGGCTCAAAATCTACATGGACGACCTAGGCCTCCATACGAAAGGCACTCTCACCCTTCACCATGAACGAACTCGAAGGGTCCTCCAACACCTATGAGAAAACAACCTTTCTGTAAAAATCTCCAAATGCTCCTTCAACACCCCTACTATGGAATATCTCGGACTCATAATTGGTTGAGGAGAACTCCACATGGATCCCCTCAAAATCATGGCCATCTGCGACTGGAAACCTCCCACCTCCATCAAGGGAATCCGATCATTCATTGGCTTCGCCAATTTCTATCATAAATTCATCCCAAACTTCTCCAACATTGTCGCTCCCCTCACCCTCCTGACCCGAAAAGACCAACCCTGGCTTTGGTCTACCTTTCAACAACATGCGTTCTCCACCCTCATCTCGGCTTTCTGTTCCGCCCCCATCCTATCTCTCCCCGATCTCACCAAACTCTTCTCCGTCATGACAGATGCCTCGATCCTTGCTGCTGGAGCAGTCCTCATGCAAAACGATGTCAATGGTGATCTTTAACCCATCACCTATTTCTCCAAGACTTTCACCCCTGCGGAACGAAACTATGACATCTATGATCGAGAACTCCTCGCCATCATCCTCGCCCTGACAGAATGGTGCTGCTACCTCCAAGGGTCCTCCCTCCCCATCACCATCATCACAGATCATAAAAACCTTTCTTACATCTGCGATCCACGAAAACTCTCCCGCAGACAAGCACGCTGGGCCCTCTTCTTACAGGACTTTGACATCCTCTGGAAGGTCACCCCAGGCTCCAAGATGGGACCAGTGGACACACTCTCTCATCGCGACTCCATCGATACATCCCTTGATAATCTTAACTCCTCCATCCTTTCTGATCCTGTCGTCATCAACACCCTAGACCTTTCTCTCGCCAACCACATTAAATCTTCCTCCTCCAATGACCCCCTCGTCCTCAACACTCTCTCTGCGCTGTCCTTGGGTTCCCCCCTCTTTCCCTGCTCCTCTTTGTCCAACTGGATGTTTGACAATGGCCACCTATTCTACAAGAACCACATGTATGTCCCACCTGCCGCTCGATCTTCCCTCCTTCACTCCATCCACTCCTCACCGCTCTCTGGTCACATGGGCACCTTCTGCACCCAAGCCCTCCTCGAACGTGACTTCTGGTGGCCCGGACTATCCACCTTTGTCCAACACTTCATCCGTGGATGCCCTACCTGTCAACAATCCAAACCCAACACCCACCCCACTCACCCCCCACTCTCACCCATCCCATCCTCCTGCACCCTCCCCTTCCGCCAACTCTCTGTAGATCTTATCACTGACCTTCCCCCCTCCGGAGGCCACGATTCCATCATGGTCATGGTCGACCATGGCCTTAGTAAGGGGGTAATTTTAATCCCCTGCTCCAAAACCATTGACGCCACCAGAGTAGCCCTCTTGTTCTACAAGAACGTCTTCAAATGATTCGGTCTCTATGACTCCGTCATTTCAGACAGAGGTCCACAATTTGCCTCAGCATTCACCCTTGAACTTGCTAGACTACTCAAATATGATGTCCGCCTATCCTCAGCCTACCATCCACAAACCGACAGACAAACAGAACGAACCAATCAAGAACTCAAAATATTCCTAAGGATCTTTTGTGCCAACAACTTCAACTCCTGGTCCTCCCTACTCCCAGCTGCCGAATTTCACCACAATTCTGCACCCCACTCTTCCACAAAAAAATCCCCGTTCTCCCTACTCTATGGATATGAACCCTGGTCCTTCCCACCTTTCAGAAAAACCTTCATCCCCACCCTCAAAGAACGACTCTCCACCCTTGACTCCTCCCAAAAAGAAGCCCTTGCTGCTCACGAAATCGCCCGAAAACTGATGATTTCCTGATCTTGGAAAAAATTCAACCCCTGGAAAGTCGGAGATAAGGTCTGGCTCAAAACCACTAACCTCCGACTACAATACCCTTCCAGAAAATTATCCCCCAAACGGCTAGGATCATTCGAAATCATCCGAGTCTTATCGCCCTTATCTTACCAACTCCGCCTCCCTCGTTCCTGGAAAATCCATGATGTCTTCCATGCTTCCTTGTTATTGCCCTATCAGACCACTGCCGCCTTCGGCCCCAGCTTCTCCACTCCCCCACCTGACCTTATCAATCAGGAAGAAGAATACGAAGTAACGGCAATATTGGCACACAAAGGCCCCACCAATAAGCGAAAATACCTCACCACTTGGAAAGGATACCCGTCTTCTGAAAACACCTGGGAACCAGAAATTAATCTCCGTCATTCCCTCCACCTCTTATCCACTTATAAGCTGCTCCATCACCTTTGAACTGGGCGCTGGTAATCGACGGTCTCTTCATGAGTATCTCTTACCAACACCAAGCTCAAACACCTATCCTTGCCCGTGATGTCTTTCCTCACCTCTGCCATTGCCGCCTCTCCTCTCGCTGTTATGCTGGGCTATGGGATACCAGTGGGGACTCAGAGTGAGCTCTTTTGTGCATACGAAGACGAAGGAGGATACTCGAGGTGTTCCGACAGAGGACTTCGGATACACGCGTTCGAAGGAAAGCCTGTCGAATGGTAGCAACGCCAAACGGCCTGTGGATGAACTTCAAGGGGGTTCCCTTAAGTTCGGGTCGAAGGTTCAAGGTGAAAGCCTCGGGGAAGTCCCTTAGCCTTAGTGTGCTGGTAACAGACAGCGATGAGAGGGACGAGGAGTGGCTTAGAGCTCGTAGAATTGAGTAGACTAAGCTAAGGAGAGTACAAGCGGGAGCGTGAGGTTTAAATAGGGATACCAAGAGGGTTACGTAGGGGGACGCGTCAGCGTCAA
>JBBPLO010000516.1:3428-18466 GCA_038089835.1 Retiboletus flavoniger
ACCACAAGAACCTTACCTACTTCCAAAAACCTCAAGACCTCAACTGTCGTCGAGCTCGCTGGCTCCTTGACCTCGCCAACTTCGACCTCAACTTCACCTACACCCTAGCCTCCCAACTTGCCGGTCCAGACACTCTCTCGCAATGACTGGACCATGACTCCAAAGAGTTTGACAACTCCAACATCACCCTTCTTCCCAAGGACCTCTTCGTCTCCTCCATCGACACCCTCCTTGCTAGCCAGATCAAAGATGGCTGCAAAACTGATGATACTGCCCTTGCAGCCCTCCAATCCATCTCTCAAAAACTCCCCACATCCTTCCACTCCTGCCTGTCCCCATGGCAAATCATCGATGGGATGCTCACCTACAACAGCCGTGTCTATGCACCCCCTGATGCACACCAGGCTATCTTGGCCAAACACCATGACCACATCTCTGCCGGACACCCCGGCTACCTGAAAACTCGCCAACTTGTCTCTGCCCAATACTGGTGGCCTGCTATGGCCACTGTTACAATTTTCTTTCCCTATCATCGTTTTCTCCTAGTAGTACGTTCCTCCTCCTACTTCATTTACCAAAGACATCATGTCTCTCGAGCACAGGAAGTATACCTCTTTATTGGAGGACCTTCCAGACTATCCTTAGTTTGGTTTCTATAGTACTTCATCATCTCTCCATTACCTCACTGGACTCTCCCCTCCTAACTAAGTTCTCTCATACTTAGTTGTGTCATAGTTCTACCTGGTCCATGCGTGCAAAGTCCCCTCAGTATATAGTTCTTACTGTCCCTGTATCTCAGTCTTCATTCTCGATCTGTGCAATATTAGCATATCTTCTTGAGTCCCTCCTAGTCCCTCTGTGCTCAGCCACCTTAGCGATTCTAAGGACGACTCTTTGACCCACCAGTCTCTATCAGAAGTCGGTCTCTTCGTGAATATTGCCTGTAGATGATCCTAGCCCCCTCGAGTCCTCCCTAGTATGCTACGCGTAACAGCCACCTACATTAAATGCTACATCAACAGCTGTGCCACGTGCCAGCAAAACAAGACCAACATGCACCCGACCACCCCTCCCTTTATCCCAATTAGATCCTCCTGCTCTTGCCCGTTCCAACAGATCTCCTGCAATCTGATCACTGACCTTTCCCCCACCAGAGGGTTCAATAGTCTCCTGGTCATGGTCGACCACAGCCTTACGAAGGGGGTAATTCTTTGCCCCACTAAGAAATCCATCACTGCCACTGGAATGGCCACTCTTTTTGCCCACAGAGTTTACTCCAGATTCGGACTACCCAACAAAATTATCTCGGACTGTGGACCACAATTTGCCTTGGCCTTCTCAAAAGAACTAGGCCAAATTCTCAATTACAAACTTGCCCTATCTACTGCCTTCCACCCTCAAACCGACAGTGAAACCAAATGAGTCAACCAAGAAATCGAAACCTATCTCCGCATCTTCTGCAGAGACTCCCCTACCTTGTGGGCAGATTGTATCCCTCAAGCAGAGTTCACCCACAATCACCATCCTCACTCCATCACCAACCAATCCCTGTTCTTTCTCCTCATGGGTTATGAACCTAACCCTCTACCCACAGTGATTCCCATGTCCACCATCCCTGCCGTTGAATTATGGCTCCAGGAACTATCCTCTGTGTGTAACGAAGCCTTAGCTTCCCATGAGCTTGCTTATCAGACTATGGTAGTGAGGTCCTGTCGCCCTTTCAAACCATTCAAAAAGGGCGACCAGGTTTGGCTCGAAGCTTGCAATCTCTGCCAAGAACTTGCTAACCCAAAGTTCTCTTCCAAATGGGAAGAACCCTTTGTTATCTCTGAAGTTCTCTCCACAGTTACTTACCGGCTGACACTGCCAAAAATGTGGAAGATCCACCTGGTCTTCCATGCTTCTCTCTTATCACCCTATTGGCAAAACCCCATCTATGGCCTGCATTTCAAAAAGAACCCGCCGGATCTTGTCAGTGGACAAGCAGAATACAAAATAGAAAAAATCATAAGGCACAAAGGCACTTCAGATAAGTGTTATCTAGTCAGGTGGAAAGGGTATTCCACCAACGATAACTCCTGGCTCCCTGAATGGGAATTCAAACATGCACGGACCATCCTCTCTGCATATAAAAAGGCAAACCCCTGCATCTTCCCTACTTAGTTTCTTCCTATCTCCCACTTCGTAGTACTACAAGAACCCCATACTGTCTCACAAAAACCGTCATGTCCCAAGAAAACAACAACATTTCTCCCTCTCTCTCTATCTCTACTGTCTTGTTGCTACATTCCTCTCCTCCTATCTCTTCTCCTCTCGCTGACAACATCGTGTCTGCTGAGGACCTACCTATAGACTTTTCTATGATAGCTTCCCATGCATTCATAGTCTATGACCCCCTTTTATCCTCCTCCTGTGCTCCTTCCCCCAGATGGGGAAACCCCACTTCACCCTTGGCCCCTCAATGGGGAAATCTCACCCCATCACCCGAACTCCCTCCTGTCTCCCTCACCACCATCGTCTCCACTCCCATCCTCAGCGTTGACATACCACTTTATGTGCATCATCTACGTGAAGATTACCCAAACCGAGAAGATATGCAAGAGCTTGCCTCAGCTCTCACTAATTCCCACATCATAATATCCCTCCAATCATTCGTCTCCGACAGTTCCCCCATCGAGTTAATCTTGAAAGCATATCTCCAGACGGCCCACCTTGGCCTCCTACCCCAAAACCCCTCACACGCTGAGATCGCCTGTTATGGGACCGTCATCTCTATGGTCCACCAAGAGTTATAAGCCACTCTCCTCCACCTGGGGCACCAACTAGGAGCTCTCAAATTCTTCAAAGACCTAGACCATTACCAGAAAGAGTTTGACTCCCACCATACCACACAAGCCGCCGAGGCTCTGAAAATCCCATCCACTTCCACCTCCTCTTTAGATCCAGAAGAACTAAACTTCTTAGCCTGAGCAGAGGCTCATTGGACTGGCAATGATGGCTTCACTCCACTCGATCCCAGTTACCCCTGTTATTGCCAGGCTTGCTTTCACTGCCACCACCTCGGCCACTTTCAAGCCAATTGCCAAGTCTACCAATGCCCACTCTGTCTACAGTTCACCCCCAGACACCCCCAACGCTCTTGCCCCCTCCAACGACCAACCACTCCCCCTCATTTCTTGTCGTCCTCCAGATCCTCCCAAGGGTCCCAATTCCTGGTTCACTACCATAACCATAGACCCCAACCTACTCTGCCTCATCCAGTTCTGCCTCCATACTGCCACCACAACCACTACCCATGCTGCAGACACTCCCCCATTGAAACCCATGACTACAGAGATGATGACATTGATGACGTCTTGGATGAGCAAGCTTATGTTAACATGACAGGATTCCCTGGAGCAGGATACATTGACCTTTAGAAATCTGATGGGTCGTCAGGGACTCCCCACCTAGTACAGGGGTAATGTTACGATCGTGGATACATGTATACTGTTTCTTCTCGTTTACCTTAGCTAAGTCTTCTTTCATCCTCACTCCTTTCGGACTCTAGGAACACTGTCACTACCTTGTGTTCCACTTCCATGGTTCCTTCCATCCTTTGCTGAAGATCAGCCTTCTCCAGAACCATTGTATTATTAGATATGACTCGTTGTGACTCAGTCCCTTATTGACTGACTCACTCCTTATCTTTGATGCTGACACATCCCCTTACATAACCATCCTTGGTAGCCGTATTTAAACCTTCACATATGCGCTTGTATTCCTTAAGCTTAGTCTTCTTGAATCTTATGAGTTGCTTGGCCTCCTCAATCCCCTCATTGTTACGTCGGGCTAGGACCGACAGGTTCTCAAGTGAGTAACAGTCTCGACGAAGGACAAGCGAGGTGGACTTAGGAGTATACACCGACAGAGGACTTCGGGTATGGCGAGGTGTAGGTCCAATGCCTAACACCGGGGGCTAAGGTTACTCGTTGGGGAATACCCATGGAGTCGTAGAGAGAGCCCAAGGGGATTCCTTGACTTGAGTGGACAAAGAACAAGGGAAGACTTCAAGGGGAAGACCCTTAGTCTTAGTGTGTTGATACTGATGACAAGGAGAGAGGAGGCAAAGTAACTTGTAGTATTCGAGAAGACTAAGCTTGGAGAATACAGGCGAGAATGCAGGGTTTAAATACTACTACCTAAGGGGTTACATAAGGCGACGCGTCAGCGTCAGAGATAAGGGAGTGAGTCATCCAATAAGGGTTCAGTCATGATGAGTCATATCTAATAATACAACGGTTCCGGAGAAGGCCAGTCATCAGCAAAAGGTGGAAGGAACCATGGAGGTGGAACATGGGGTAGCAACGGCATTCCTAAAGTCCAGAGCAACAAGAGAGTGAAGGAGTTTAGCTAAGGGAAAAGAAAAAGAGAAAAGAAATAGAGCGCATCTATGATTGTAACATTACCCCCGTACTAGGTGGGGAGTCCCTGACGACTCAACTACTTCAGAGGTCGATGTATGCCGCTCCGGGCAAGCCGGTTATGTTAGCGTAAGCTTCATCATTGAAGATGTCATCGACATCCACATTGCCGTAGTTATGGGTCTCGACAGGGGAGTGGGCATGCCGGGGATAACAATTGTGTCGGCGGTGTGGAGGTGGAACCGGGCAAGGCGGGGTAGGTTGTGTATGCTGGTTGCAATGATGAACCGGGAATTGGGATCCTCGAGAGGAACCGGAGGAGGAAGAGAAGTGAGGTGGGGCGGGGGGTTGTCAGAGCGGGCATGAGCATTGGGGGTGTCCTGGAGCAAACTGAAGACAGATGGGGCACTGGTAGACCTGGCAATCGGTCCGGATATGACCGAGGCAGTGGCACTGAAAGCAGGCCTGTCAGTAGTGTGGGTGTTCAGGGTCAAGGGGGGTTTGGCCATCATTGCCAGTCCAGTGGGCTTCCACCCTTGCTAAGAAGTCTAGTTCTTCTTGCTCCAAAGAGGACGCGGAGGCAGATGGGGTAGAGGGTTCTCGAGCAGCTCAGGCTTCCTTCTGGGCTTCAAACTTCTTTAAATATTGGTCTAGGTCTTTGAGAAATTCCAGGGCTCCGAGTTGGTAGCTGAGGAGGAGGAGGATCGTGCATAGGTTGCGGTAGACCGAAGAGATGATGGTGCCATAACAGGCTAGTTCAGCACAGGAGGGGTGTGGAGGAAGGAGGCTGAGGCAGGCAGTTTGGAGATAGGCTTTCGAGACTAGCTCGATGGGGGATCCGTCCGAGACGAAGGACTGGAGAGGTATCATGAGATGGGAGTCCATCAAGGCGGACGCAAGCTCCTAGAGATCATCCTGGTCAGGGTAGTCTTCATGTAGGTGGTGTGCGTAGAGTGGTATGTTGACACTGAGGATGGGAGTGGGGATGATGGTGGCGAGGGAGACTGGGGGTAGTTCGGGAGATGGCATAGGGTTTCCCCATCGAGGGGCAGAGGGAGAGGAAGGGTTTCCCCATCTGGGAGAGGGTGTGCAGGAGGAGGAAGATAGGGGGTTGTAGATGGTGGATGTGTGTGAATCTATACTAGGGAAATCTATAGGTAGCTTGTCAGCTGATAGGACGTTGTCAGCGAGTGGTAAAGAGATAGGAGGAGAGAAACATAGCGATGATATGGTAGAGATAGACAGGGAGATGGGAGAGATGGTTTTGTTTCCTTCAGACATGATGGTTTTTGTTTCTTTAGGTACTATGGGGGAAACGAAGAGAGAGGGAGAGAGTTCTAAGTAGGGAAGGCACAGTGGTTTGCCTTTTTATATGTGGAGAGGATGGTCCGTGCATTTTTGAGTTCTTTTTCGGGGAGCCAGGAGTCATCATCGGCGGAGTATCCCTTCCACCTGACCAGATAACGCTTATCCGAAGTGCCTTTGTGATGTATGATCTTCTCTACTTCGTACTCCACTTGTCCACCGACGAGATCTGGTGGGTTCTTTTTGAAATGTGGGCCATAAATGGGATTCAGCTGATAGGGTGATAAGAGGGAAGCATGGAAGACAGGGTGGATTCTCCATGTCTTTGGAAGTGTTAGTCAGTAAGTTACTGCAGAGAGAACATCAGAGATAACGAATGGTCCTTCCCGTTTAGGGGAGAATTTTGGGTTAGCAAGTTCACGGCGGAGATTGCGAGCTTCGAGCCAAACCTGGTTGCCTTTGCGAAACAATTTGAAAGGGCGACATGTTCTGGCCGCCATAGTTTGATGAGCCAGTTCATGGGAGGCAAGGGCTTCGTTTCATGCAGAGGAGAGTTCTCGGAGTCGCTGTTCGACGGCAGGAATGGAGGCAGAGGGGACTATGGTGAGTAAAGGGTTAGGTTCATATTCCATTAAGAGGAAGAATGGGGATTGGTTAGTAACGGAGTGGGGTCGGTGATTATGGGTAAATTCCGCTTGGGGAATGCGGTCTGCCCACAAGGCAGGGGAATTGCTGCAGAAGATATGGAGGTAAGTCTCAACCTCTTGGTTGACTTGTTCAGTTTTTCCGTCAGTCTGTGGGTGGAAGGTGGTGGACAGGGCAAGTTTGTAGTTAAGGATTCAGCTGAGTTCTCTGGAGAAGGCCAAAGCAAATTGGGGGCCGTGGTCAGAGATGATTTTGTCTGGTAGGCCGAATCAGGAGTAGACTTTGTGGGCGAAGAGGGTTGCCATTCCGGCCACAGTGATGGATTTTTTTGTGGGGCAGAGAATTACCCCCTTTGTAAGGCTGTGGTCAACCATGACCAGGAGACTGTCAAAACCCCTGGAGGGGGGGAGATCCGTGATAAGATTGCATGAGATCTGTTGGAAAGGATGGGAGCAGGAGGAGCAGATGGGGATAAGGGGAGGGGTGGTTGGGTGGGTATTGGTCTTATTTTGTTGGCAGACCGCATAGCCATTGATGTAGCATTTGATGTATGCGGCCATGGCAGGCCACCAGTACTGGGTGGAGACTAGTTGGCGAGTTTTTTGGTAGCCGGGGTGACTGGTGGAGATGTGGTCATGGTGTTTGGCCAAAATGGTCTGACGAGCATTGGGAGGGGCGTAGACTCGGCCGTTGTACATGAGTAGGCTGTCGACGGTCTGCCAGGAGGAAAGTCAGGAGTGGAAGGAGGCAGGGAGTTTCTGCAAGAGGGTTTGGAGAGCTGCAAGGGTGGTATCGTCGGTCTTGCAGCCATCTTTGATTTGTGATGTGAGGAGGGTGGTGTCAGAGTTGTCCAGCTCTTTCGAGTCGTGGTCTGATTGTCGGGATAGGGCGTCCGGTCCAGTGAGTTGTGTGGCAGGGGTGTAGGAGAACTTGAGGTCAAAGTCGGCAAGGTCAAGGAGCCAGCGAGCCTGGCGGCAGTTCAGGTCTTGGAGTTTATGGAAGTAGGTGAGGTTTTTGTGGTCAGTGAAGACCTGGACAGGGAAGGGGGAGCCACAGAGGTAATGTTTCCACGCTTGGAGAGCGCAGATGACCGCGAGTAGCTCTCTGTCATGGATATCATAGTTTTGTTCTGCGGGGAGGAAGGATTGGGAGATGAAAGAACAGGGTTTCCATTCTCCATTTTCATCGAGTTGTTGGAGGATACCTCTGGTGGCAAACTTGGAGGTGTTGGTGGTGATGGCGAATTGGGCCACAGTGTTAGGGAGGTGAAGTATAGGTCACGCGAGGAAGTGTGTCTTGAGGTTCTCGAACATGGTTTGACATTCCACGGACCATTCCCAGGGTTGGGATTTTTTGGTGAGGTCAATGAGTGGTCAGGTGATGGTGGAGTAGTTGGCGATGAAACGTCTGTAGAAGTTAGCAAATCCGAGGAAAGATCAGACTTGTTTCATGGTCGAGGGTGCGGGCCATTTGGAGATACCTTCGAGCTTTATGGGGTCCATGGCCACGTGTCCCGGGCATATAATCATGCCGAGGTATTCAACTTCACTGGCGGTGAACTTACACTTTTCGAGTTTGAGGTGGAGGTCAAGTTCCATCATTTGTTGGAGTACACGTCTGGTATGTTTGGTGTGAAGGTTATCATCTGGGGAGAAGATGAGGAGGTCATCCATATAGATGACAAGCCACCCTTCGGTGATCATGTCATGGAAGGAATTATTCATGAATCTTTGGAAGGTGGCCGGGGAGTTAGTAAGTCCAAAGAACATTATGTTGGGTTGGAATAGCCCTCAATGGGTAACAAAGGCAGCCTTCCATCGGTCCTCGGGTTTGATCTGGACGTTATTGTATCCCCATCGTATGTCGAATTTGGTGAATTTCTTGGCATCTTGGAGTTTATCAATAAGTTCGGAGATCAGTGGTAAGGGGTAGGCATCCTGCATGGTTGCCTCGTTGAGTTTTCTATAGTCTTGACAGGGGCAGAGTCCTCCATCCTTCTTGTGGACAAAGAAAAAGGGGGATGCTTGGGGAGAGTTGGATGGGGAGATTTTCCTGGAAGCAAGGTTTTCATCGATGAACTTATCTGCTGCCTCCTTTTTGGCAGGGGATAAGGGGTAGATCTTACCGATGGTGGGTTTGAAGTCCACTTTGAGTTTGATCTCGTGGTCATAGGGTCAAGACAGGGGAAGGTGATCAGTGGTGTCTTTGGAGAACATGGAGGCGAATTGGCGATATTCTTCCGGGAGGGAAATTTTAGATGCGTTGAGAGCCTTGGCTTTTGCTAGTTCTGTGGCTTGAGTGATCTTGGTGATCTGAGAGGTTCGGAGGAATCTAGAACCACAGCGCATGATTCAGAATACAGCACGGTTGTGAATAGCAACAGAGTTAAAGACGTCCTCGGTGGTCCAATCGTTGTAGTTGTGGAGGTGGTCTTGGGATACCACTTGCATGGGGATGGAGTCGGGTTTGTGAACAGGAAAGGTGTAGACCTTGTTGTGTCAGTTTTGGTCTAGGCAGATCTTCTCATTACAGAGTTTCGACTGGTCCATGGTTTCATCGAGGGATAGGGTCCTTCTGGCCCAGTCGATCTTTGGATTGTTGGTGCAGAGCCAGGGGAGTCCTAGGATGACGTTGTCTTGTCCAAGGTGCATAACGTGAAGGAGGGTTTGGTGAGTGAGCCCTCTGACGACTATGAAGAGGGAGGCAGTATGGGTGATCTTCCCTTTCTGGTTGAGGGATCTGTTAGCATTTTGGGCTAGGATTGGGATGGAGAGCTTTGTAGTAGGTAGTTTGTGTTTAGCCATGAATGCTCGGTCAATGCATGAGATGTTTGCTCCACTATCTATGAGGGTGGAGGTGTCGATGGTTTTCTTAGTGTACATGGGGCAAACGACTTCAATGGGGATTTGCATGGATTTCAAAGTCGTGGTTACAAGTACAGAGTTTACAGAGGAAGGTGCTAACGTCAAGGTAGGCTTCCTAGTCAAAAATCCTGGAGAAAGACTGCTTTTACACATTCTTCATTGTTCTCATCATCATCATCCTTGATTTCTTGGAGACGCAGGATTTCTTCTTCGGCAATTTTGGCAATCTTCTTGGCAGGTCGGTTCAGGGTACCTGTGGGGCGCTGTTGGAAAAAAGTAGGGCAGCAGAGAGACGTGTGTCCTGGTTGGCGGCATCTGAAACAGAGTTTTTTCTCGATGCAGCGTTTGCGTTCTTCAGGGGTCAATTTCCCGACGGTGTGGATGATGTCTATGTCCATGGCATTTGGGTCTTTGCGGGGGGTGTAGGGTGACGAGGAGGAGTTCAGAGAGGTAGGGCAGTAAGTCCATTTAGTGATTTCTTGGGTTTGTTCCCACATTGTCTGGAAGTGGGTTGCCTTCTTGTACCAGTCTTTGACAGTGGTCGGTGGGGTCTCCATGGAGTAAATCTTCATCATTAGGGGTTGCAGTAGGCCTGCAGAGAGGTAGGTGATGAGGACGTTGTTGTCCGTTATCCTAGAGACAACCACATTGTTGCGGAAGTCAGCAATGTATCTGGTAAGAGAGGGCTCATAGGTCCCTTTCTTTTTGATCATTCACGTGGTAGTGAGCCAAGCGATGGCATTGCCAATCAAGTCTTGATGTTCGAAGGCAGTTTGGAAGTCAGTGACAAAGGTAGGGAACATCCCTAGGATGATGATGCCAGTGGTCATATATTTCTGGCAGAAGGTGGCAGCCCAGGTGGTGGCAGACCCTTCGGTCATGTGGGAGAGGGTGAACGCGATTCATTTAGCGTCGGTGTCATAGACGTCCTCATTGACAAGGAGATAGAATTGTACAGTGTTGAGCCACTGCATGGCTGTATCAGGGGACCCATCAAAGGGTGTAGGGGCTCCAAGACAGAGTTCCTTTCTGGTGGACATAGTCTTTCCGGTTGGAGGCGGCCAAGGGAACGGGGGATGTGGTCGAGATAGAGGATACCCAGTGAGCACCGGGTGAGGGCTAGGTTTGGAAGGGAGAGGAAAGACGGGTTGCATGGTAATGGGAGTAGGGGACGGAGGGGTAGGAACTCTCAGAAGGTTGAGTTGGGCAGAAAGGTCATGGGATAGTTGGAGGGTTTCTTCCTGTTCTTCGCGGGTGATGGAATTGGTGTCTTGATCTGAGTGATCAAGGGACAAGGGGGATGAGGGTTCGGGGGATGAGGGGTGGTCCAAGATGATATCTCAGGGGAGGAACCACTGGGTAGGGGTTCTAGGATCAATGGTGGTGCGTTGCCCAGGGAATTACCCCATTCAGGCTGAAGGCAGGAGTGGGGTATGCAAGTGTCCAGGGAATCACCCCATTCGGACTGAGGGTGGGAGTGGGATGAGGATTGGGAACGACCTAGTAGTTGCCTGTAGAGAGAAGCTTAGTCTTTTGTTATGTTGGGCTAGGACTGATGAGTTCTCGAGTGAGTAACAGCCTTGACGAAGGACGAGCGAGGTGGACTTAGGAGTATACACTGACAGAGGACTTCAGGTATGGCGAGGTGTAGGTCCAATGCCTAACACCGGGGGCTAAGGTTACTCATTGGGGAATACCCGTGGAGTCGTAGAGAGAGCCCAAGGGGATTCCTTGACTTGAGTGGACAAAGAACAAGGGAAGACTTCAAGGGGAAGACCCTTAGTCTTAGTGTGTCGATACTGACGACAAGGAGAGAGGAGGCAAAGTAACTCATAGTATTCGAGAAGACTAAGCTTGGAGAATACAGGCGAGAACGCAGGGTTTAAATACTACTACCTAAGGGGTTACATAAGGCGACACGTCAGCGTCAGAGATAAGGGAGTGAGTCATCCAATAAGGGTTGAGTCACGACAAGTCATATCTAATAATACAATGGTTCCAGAGAAGGCCGGTCATCAGTGAAAGGTGGAAGGAACCGCAGAGGTGGAACACAGGGTAGCAACAGCATTCCTAAAGTCCAGAGCGATGAGGGAGCGAAGGAGTTTAGCTAAGGGAAAAGAAAAAGAGAAAAGAAATAGAGCGCATCTATGATCGTAACACTCATTGTCCGCAAACCATATGCTTGAGCTCCAAGGAGTCCCCTTGGACTTGCTTAAAATCTTCATCCTGAGTCAAGGAATCCCCTTGGACTCTCTTCGACTCCGTGGGCATTCCCATAGAGTAACCCTTCATCTCCGAGCATAGGCATTGGACCTTTGCTTCATTGTACTCCGAAGTCCTTTGTTAGTGTGCACCTCTGTGCACCTCTTCATCCTTCGTCGAGGCAGCTACTCACTCGAGAACCTGTTGGTCCTAGCCTGACATAACACCCTTTTCCTAGCCCACGAACTCTTACATATTGTGAGACTCCCCAGAACCCCCACTCCCCCATCCCCCACATCCATAGCCATCCATCCCCCTATCTTTCCACAGCCCACAGTCCCACAGAATGCCCCAAACCCTAGACCCATGGTACTACCCCTGTTCTCTAGACCCTCATCTCCTATGTTGAAACCCTTGGAACTCTGCCTTGGCACCCCTGAAGACTTTGATGGGTCTGCAGCAAAGGTCCAGCCTTGGCTCCAAACCATCGCACTATACTTAGCCACCAATGATAAGATCTATGACACTGAATCCAAGCAAATTGCCTTTGCCCTTTTCTTCATGAAGAAAGGGGCTGTCTTCTTCTGGGCCAACACCTTCTGCGAAACCAAGTTCACTGCCGGGGTATATAACCTTGGCACATGGGCAAACTTCATAATGGAGTTCAACAAGACGTTCAAACAGCCCAACACCATTGGGAATGCCATTGCATGGCTTGCCACCAAGTGGATGAATGAGAAGAAGAATGGTGTCTACAACCCCTCTCTAGCCCAGTATACTGCCACCTTTAGAAGCAAGGTGGCAATCTTGAAGATTAGTGACAAAAACATGCTGATCAGCTACTATTCCATGGGAATCCCTGCATCCCTGATGAGCAAAGTATACAGCATGGACACCATTTCCATGAAGATCGAAGACTGGTATGTGTTATGCATAGTGTAGGCAAGAGGACTAAGGAGGACTCAAGATAATATGCTAATATTGTGCAGATCAAGAATAGAGGTTACACATGACTGATGCTAAGTATTTATGGGAGGAAGGATTCCCATGCACAGACCAAAGGTAACTAATGGAGGATGAGGGGACAACTAAGTATGAGAGAACTTAGTTAGAAGTATAGTCCACGGGGATAGTCGTTAAGGAAACACTACCAAGGAGATCATAGAAGGTCCACCGATGAAGAAATATATCTCTGTGGCTCAAGGGGTGTGTCGCCTGTAGTAGGAGACTATGGAAGTAAAACATACAAGGAAAAGAATGCGATGAAAAGGAAAGAAAATTGTAACATTATCCCCTTCATATAATCAAGCCCCAGGCTCAATCAATGACCCATTCCTATGGAAGAGTTCTTCTGGTAGAGGATCCCACTCCAAAGATGGAGCCCTGCTGAGAGGGGGAAAGCACCTCGAACGGACAGTTACTGATGACATGCCCAGGTTTGTGGCAAATTCCACAATTCCTATGGGGGCAGAAACATTCTGTGTGTCCCCAGTTGTGACAGTGGCCACATTGGAAAAGTGAACACTGAACCGTGAGATGGCTGGGGGCATAGAGGTGGCAGTGGCTGCAGTGGTGTTGAGGACAGTCCTAAAGATAGTGACCTCATAAACCATATTGATGGCAGATGGTGGAAGGAGTGGCTGGGAGGGGACTGATGATATCAGGCCATGGAATGACCCGAACTGGGGAGGAGAGAACAGTGTTCCCATTGGGAAAGTGGATCTCATGTGGGATTGTGCTGATAGGAAAGGTAGGGGGGATGGGAGGTTCAACTTCGATTTCAATGAAGACGTCCACTGTGATTTCAGTTGTGTTTGGTTCCTTGAGGATGGGGATAGGGACGGACGAGTCGGTGAGGAGGTTTGTCATTGACTCTGTCCAAGAAGGGGAGAAGGGGTTGGGTTCTTCGAAGGTGGGAAAGTCCGTGAGTCATTCCACAAGAGGTCTGGAGCGAGGGGGGGAAATGGGAAGAGGCAGTGGGCAGGGTTGGGAAAGGAGGAAGTTTTCTATGGTTTGTGTATATAGGTCATGTTGTGCGTGGGGGAGCAATGAGAGAATACGATGGAGGGTAGGGTAGATGAGAGTGTGAGGAATTTCCTCAATGTAGGTGGAGAAGCCGTGAAGAGATAGGGCATTTAGGGTGTGACAAGCAGCTTTGCTTAGAGTGAAGCAAAGGGCTGGATTTGGGGGATTTTGAGATTCAGAAAGACATTGGGCAGAGGCGATGGTATGATAAGTGCAGATGAGGGAATGGGTTACTTCATCATCAGGGAAGCATGGGTGGGCTTCAATGGCAAGGGTGAGAGCAGGGGTTTCAAGGGTAGAAATGAACAAGGAGAGTCTCTCTCGTTCAGGTAGATACATTGGAAATGCTTGTTGCGATTGCAAAAGTGATCACGAGGATGAGGAGGAAGAGGATGATCGAGAGGAGGTGTTCCGAGATATGGGTCCAGACATGATTGAGGAAATGTTCAAGGGGAAGGAGTGTATACAGTGTTGGTAAGGCAATACTCATGGAGAGACTGATGTCTTAGAAACACTTTACTCCTCCTAGAGGGAGTGGAGTCATTTATAAGTGGAAAGGATTTTTGCCACATGACTCAGGTTCGACTCAGGTTCCCATGTGTCCTCAGAGTGTGGGTAGCCTTTCCATGAGGTTAGGAACCATTGCTTAGACTGTGGTCCCTTGTGACTACGGATTGTTTCGACTTCATATTCTTCTTCTCGGTTAATGATGTCTGGTGGTGGTCATAGGAATGGAGTGCTGTAAGTTTGGGTAGTTTGGTAGGGGGATAGAAGGGTGGCATGGAAGATGTCATGGATGCGCCATGTGGGGGGTAGTTGGAGTTTGTATGATACAGGGGATAGGATGCGAGTGATTTCAAATGGGCCATAATGTTTCAGGGCTAGTTTTCACAATGGGAGTTGGAGGCAGAGATTAGTTGCTTCTAGCCAGACTTGGTCTCTGACTTTCCATGGGGAGAAACTTCATAGCAACCAGGCAGACATTAATCTATGTGCCGATTTGTGGGTAGCAAGGGCTTTTTTTCTGTTTTCATCTAGGATTGTTAAGCAGTTTTCAAGTGCGGGGATGAAGGTTTTGCCTAATGGGGGAAAGGTTCTTGGTTCATAGCTGTATAGTAGGGAGAATGGTGATTTTTGGGTGGAGGAGTGAGGTGCAGAGTTATGGTGGAATTCAGCAGCTGATAGGGTGGTTGACCAGGAGTGGGGGTTGTTGGCACAGAAGATGCGTAGATAGACTTCGAGTTCTTGGTTTGTTTGTTCGGTTTGGCCATCTGTCTGAGGGTGATATGCAGATGACAAATGGATGTCATATTTTAGTAGTCGAACAAGTTCCAAAGCAAAGACGGAGGCGAATTGAGGGCCTTTGTCAGATATGATGGAATTGTAAAGGCCAAACTGTTTGAATACATTGTCGAAAAAGAGGAGGGCTACTCTGGCGGCATCAATAGTTTTTGAGCAGGGAAGGAGGATGACCCCCTTAGTAAGACCATGGTTGACCATGACCATGATAGAGTCGAAGGTGTGGGACAATGGGAGGTCAGTGATAAGGTCAACCGAGAGTTGACGAAAGGGGAGGGGGGAGGTGGAGGTGATG